>OU015503.1:78488614-78661114 GCA_907164885.2 Dolomedes plantarius
ACTCCCCGATCTTCATGTTTATCTGGCCAGACAGAATGAGCTTAGCCCGTTTCTACTGAAATGATATATCCACTTTATTTTTTGATGGAAAGCATGAAAAATTTTATATCTCTATATCTACCTGGGCAAACATTCTTTAAAAATAATTTCATTAATTTCCTTATGCCTTAATATAACTAATGGACTAATAGTTCGGAATGAAAGTTATGTGTCGTTATGTTTCTCTGTTTAAAGAGGTTTTCCTCCAACTCCTTAAGAAGCCCCAAAACTCTAAAAGATTTATCTTATATGATTTCACAGAATAAGTAATTCAAATGCATATCGTTTGTTAACTCTGTTTCGCGAACTTAGGGGAAAAAACCTGTAGAACTCTTAAACTTCTTCCCATTTTATGATCCTCAAATAATTAATATATTTAGATCAACAGAAGGCTTCCAAAAAACTGGCCATGGGACAAACTTCTTTTTTCTTTTTTCTTCTTTATTTTCTTCCAAAATTTTAAGTTCTATTACTTTGCACGCCATTGTCTAAAATTGTCTAAAGCAGCGGTTCTCAGCCTTTTTAGACTCACGACTCCACTAAACGTAAGAAAATAAAATAAACACTTCGCGTTTCCTCCAACCGTCACCCCCAAACCTACTCTCAAACCACCCCCAAATTACCCCACCAAACAAACATCTTTTCCCCCGCGTATGGAATTTCCCTGGTTGTGGTGAAAGGGCTGTATCCACATTTACGAGGTGCGCTTAGGGGCACAAAAATCATTAAAAAAATAATTCTAAAAAACTAATTGAGTGCCAAATTTCTTTATTCCTGATTTAAGTTTCTCGGGTCCTAAACATTAACTGTGCCGAATTTTGTCCCGGTGGGTGAAACAGTCCATGATTCTATAGCAGCCAAACAAACAGACAAGCTCTTACATACATATATATATATATATATATATATATATATATATATATATATATATATATATATATATATATATATATATATACACTGCTGGCCACCCAAATTACAACAACAAGAAAGACAAGAGATATCACAACAAAATTTACTTTGTAGATAACATGTTGACCAAGTATCAAATGATTAAATTTATAGACTTCTGTGAAGTGTGGTTCCTGCCAAAATCAGTAGCCAGAGTAGTCGCCATTGTTGGAGATCACCGCTGCCAAAAGCCTCGGCATTGATTCAAAGAGACTTTGGATGAGTTCTTGGGGTACAGCAGACCAAGCAGCTTCCACACGTTGCTAAAGTTGATCTGCTGTGGCAGCTGGGGAGGGAATCTGGGTCAATCGTAGAGCAACCATGGACCACATACTTTCTATCGGCGAAAGATCCGGAGAGCGAGGCGGCCAGGGAAGCAATTCAATCTGGCGATTGACGAAGAACCGTTGGATAATGCGTGTCACGTGTGGTCGCTCATTATCCTGTTGAAATATGGCTGTGGGCAAGCCCTGAAGGTAAAGAACGACAACTGGCTCCAACACCTCGGAGATGTAGCTCTGGCTGTTTAAAGTACCGGCAATGCGTACTAGAGGTGTGCGAGAGTGATATCCAATACCGCCCCATACCATAATACCCGGTGCAGGACCAGTGTGGAGGTGCATAACGCAGCTGTTCAGCATCCTCTCTTCACGGTGTCTCCACACTCGAATGCGACGATCGTGGTGTTTCAGACAGCAGCGTGACTCGTCAGTAAAGGCAATTTCTTTCAATTCTGCCGTCCACATCCTTCTGTCATCGCACCATTGGCGGCGGAGGCGTCTGTGGTTCTGCGTCAAGGGTAGACAAAGCAATGGACGTCTTGCGGACAGACCACTCTGCTGTAAACGGCGTCGAATGGTACGCGCAGACACTGGATGATGCGTTACAGACTGCCTGTGCTGTGCTATGGTTCGTGTTGTGACTGAGCGATCCGTCACTGCCATGCGCACAATTTGCCTGTCATCACGTGAAGTGGTGCGCTGAGGTGGATGCGATCGAACACGCCGGTCTGTCGTACCCTCCTGCAACCAACGATCACATATCCACATTAAAGGTGTTTGGTTTCATCCAACACGACTACCGATTTCCCTGAAAGATAATCCACAATCTCGGTAGGCCACTATCCTTCCTCTGTCAAACTCGGATACTTGATCAAAAGATGATCGTTGTTTTCGACGAGGCATAAATGATCGTTTTTCTGAAAAAACCACAAGAAAAACAAAATTGCCGAACTTGAAATCGTCGAAATCTCCAAGCCTTCAATAGAGCTTCGAAGTGGCGCCACAGGCGCGCGTGATGTGCGTCTGCGCTGAATTTCTAATCATTTGCATATCTAACCTCCGCTAATGCATGTTGTAAATTTCATGGTATTTGCATGTTTCCTTCAGGGTGTTGCATTTGCAGTGGCTAGCAGTGTATATATATATATATATATATATATATATATATATTACATTACAAAAAAACCCAAATTGGGTCATCTTCTGAAGTAACACAATCGAGGCTGAAATAATACAATTTAAAAATCATAAAGATGGGCTTGTGGCAGTCCTGTGGTATAGCGCGCTGGTTTTCGTTGCTGAGGGTGCTCAGATAGAGTCCGGGCGTTGCGCCACGAAAAATGCCTCCGTTCGTGTAGTCCCGTGATAAGGGGGTAATACTGTCCGCCTATATGGTGCACCCTTAATAAAATAGACAGTAAAATTGTGGAGTAGTATAAGCCAATGTTGGATTACAAGTGCTTCCGCATTGGTGTGAAAAAAAAATCATAAAGAAGAATTGAAGTTTATTCCATGAGAACAGCGACATGACATCTTATTCGCATCGAGCCATTCCATCGTCTACCTCGTAAGAGCGCCGAAATACAATTAGGTCAGTGAGGGTGCCAGAATTGGCGGAGGGAGTTAGTGTGTGGAAAGGCGAGACATTTACGCCAAAGACAAGAAATAGAGGTTACCAGGACAGAGATAAATTTCAGAATGGGCGGTTATAGGTAGTTATTAATATTATCACAGAATACCCCCCCATATCAAATGGATTGGTACACTGAAATGAAGACACTAATAAGAACAGATGTAAAGACGTTCCAAATACAGATATAAGTAGATATATATTGTGCAGGTCTCACTCCCTGACATGTATCACAGTCTGAAAGTGTTCAGAGTCCTGGGCGGCTACTGTTCATCTAGTTGTAAAAACACAAAGTAATTTTTATTCACTGTCTTAGTCGTTGAATAATGTTTAGGTGTTTTGGAGCTCTCCTGTGGGGTAGTCACATTTTTAGGAAAATAATAGTCTTTGTTGTTTATGGTCCGTTTCACATTAGTTATTCACTTTTTTTTACGCAAAACACTTTCGATATTTTATTTTTTTATAATTGGTTTTCAATTTCAATTATTTCTCTAGATCATGTACACAAAAATATTAAAAGTTCTGTCAGTAATTAGTAGAATAAATTTACCAAATGCCGCCAAAATTAACTTTCAACATGAATACCAAATGTCTGGTAACTGATGTTGCAAAATTTCGAACAAAAATACAAATTCCAACAATTGACATTAACATTCAATTATTGTGAAGAATAAAAAAAGCAAGACAATACAAACATAAATTTGAGGTATGTGACCTGTTGTGAGCACATCCTCGTGAGCGTTTACCGAAGGGAAGGTGCTTCCAACCTGAAACTCAAGTTGAGCAAACTGCACAAAATGAAAAGGGACAGGCAAGTTTGTCAAACCTGAGAGGGAAAGGCAATTGTTCAAAGGGAACATTTGAACAGTGCGAAGAGACAGGGAGGGCAGTGAGTGGAAACCCCAGTATAAAAATCAATAATATTTATCTAGTACATAATATTTTTCATATAAAACGTAATAAGCTTCAAAAGTAAAAACTATTATGTGACTTTCACTTACACTCAAGGGGTTTCTTCAAATTTAACTAGGATGGCGATAGGAGAGGAATGCTAAAATAGAAAGATTAAGGAAAACTGAATTATTTACATATTGGTGACTTATTCGTGGTGTAGTTTGAACTTCTCAGGTGAATAGTAAAATCTGAATTTTGATGAGTGTACAATTTCAGTGGGTTTTTTCGTGTGGTAATTTTCTTTATCAATTTTATAATTAACTTCAGATAATTTTTTAATAATCTGGTAAGGTCCAGAATAAGGACCTAATCAATAAAAAATAGAATATGAATAAAATAGAATATAATTATAAAAAATAGAATAAGGAGAGATGAACATTCTAGAGTTTGGGTACTCTAATTCCTCATATATTACTAAGTCTCCAGGTTGAAATTTAGATTCTTCAAATCTAGTATCATATCTCGTCTTATTTTTCTGGTGGTATTCAAGAGTTCTGGTTTTAGCTAAAGTTCTTGCTTCATTAACCCGGCATTACCCGCGCGACAAAAACGAAAGTAAATACTCTCACCGGGTATCTCATACCCAAGGGTGTTTCATTGTGCTTTCTACCGTAAAATCTATACACGAAATGTAAAAAAAGATAAAAAATAGAAAAATACAATTGTAAACATATATTTAAAAATGCTACTTACATTTAGTTTGCACATTTTCTGCAAATACATGCCATTTGTTCCATACATATATGTTTATCACACCTTTCACATATAAATTTAGTTTTTCTGTCCTTCTTATTAGGGCATTCAGCGCATCATTTATATATTCCTTTGGCCCTCTTTGCTGGTGGTGCGATGTCTCCACTGGATCGTAATTTTTCTTTTAAATTTCGTGGAAGCATTGTTTGCTGACTCCTACTTTTCTTGTATTCTTCTACAAGTTGAAATCCCAAATTTTTCAAAAATGAGCATCTGGTTTGATGTTTAGTAGGTGGTTTCTTTGTAGATAATAAAATAATTCGCGCATTTATCGCAGAAACGTTCAACAATTCAAAAAATATTGCCATGGGCCAACGATTACATTTTCTAGCCGTTGAATATGTTCCAGCAATTTCATCAACAACGTCCACTGCTCCTTTAGTTAGATTATAGAAAGTTATTATTTCGGGTTTTTTGGATTCTCCATGAATCTATGGCGTCATCATTGTGCATTGTTCAAAGTAGAAGAACATTCCTATTTTTCATGGGTGTATGAGAAACAATTGTTGTTTCTTTTTGGAAACCAAACATAGAGGAGTACATTTCTCGGTTCCTTGAATTTAAAAATATCGGAGGAATTTCTTTTTTATTTTTTCTCATGGTTCCAACAATAGTTATTTTCTTCTTCAAAAGTTCCTATGAAAGTGAATAAGATGTATACCAATTGTCTACAGTCAAATTCCGCCCTGGATTATAGAGAGGTTCCATCAACCTCTTCACAACGCTACTTGGACTGTTATCTAACTGAAAATGTCCGTTTGGCTGTTTACCAGCGTATACTTCCATCTTCCAAGTGTAAAATATCCTTGAATCGACGAGTGCAAAAATTTTTATACCATATTTTGATGGACATCGCTCTCTAAAGGGTTCCAGCTTCTCATCTATAGTTACGTATTCCCCGATATTATACGATTTTGGACAGTTTTCCACAAATGTTTCGAAGAATTCTCGTATCGGAGCCAACTTATCTAAATCTTTCCTGCTCTGACGAGTTCTAATATCATCAAAACGTAGGCATCGCATCAGAAACTTAAAACGGTTTGCGGACATATTTGTGTGGAATATTTCTATTCCTGTGCCGTCTATTGTTCAGAGATCTTTTACATTTACATGTGACGATTAATGTACACCACAAATATATAGCAGTCCAATAAATGCTTTAATTTCAGTTTCATTGGTATCTTTTTCATCCCTCTCTCGGGAAAAACTTTCTTTTATCGATTTGATAAAAATATTTGTGCATGTTACTAAACATTGAATTAGTTCAGGAGAGATAAGTAAATTCCAAGCTTCTGAAGGAGTAGTGACATCTTTTGAAATGCATGTATTTCCAAGGAGTTTCGTAATAATGTTTTTAGCAGATACTCGAACATTAGGACGGAATTTCTCTTTTTTCCAAACTGTTTTATTGTCTCTTCCTATAAAACAATTATTTTCATAAGAATCCATATCTTCTAAATCTGAGTCGATTTCAGTTGATGAATCCTGATTACTATTATATTCCTCATCATCTGGTTCCTCATCATCTTCGCTAAAACTTTCTTCTTCGGAAGATATAGTATCCAATAAATTTCTCAAATGTCGCATTTCTTCATCATAACTGCGATAACGCGCAATATCGGAAGAACGAATTTAAAGTGCGATCGTGTACTAGAAACTATAGCAGCAATACTCGCGCAGGGTATGACACACCCGACAAGGCGATATCCAAAGATCTATTTTTGGAAATCGCGTTAGGAAGGAACAATGAAAAAAGCGGCGTGGTGGGTATGTCATACCCTGCGCGGGTACTGCCGGGTTATGTGGAGGATAAGTATTTTAGTCAATTGGAGAATCAAAAGGAAGTTTGCCAAATAATAAGTAGGAAGGGGTGAACTTAGTTACGGTATGAGGTGAGTTGTTATATTCAGTAACAACTTGCTCTAGCACTTTTGTCCACGGAACCTTTTTAGAAGTATCATTTACCTTACATTTTAGGCGGGTTACATGGATTGATTTACCCTCTCCACTTTTCCGTTGGTCTGGGGATGATGAGAAGAAGTCAAAAGTTGTTTCACATTATGGTTTTTAAGAAATTATTTGAATCTTGATGATGCAAAATCTGCGTTTCTATCCCTTAATACTTTCTCTGGAATTTGCACATTAAAAATTTGACTTAGACAATTTGCATAATTTTCTGAAGTTACGCTCTTTGAGGGAAATGCCCATACATATCGGATTACATGATCTATCACTATATGCAAGGATTTATTTGTTGAGTTCTAATAATTAAACCCTCCTACTGTATCAATAGATAAACATCAACTGTATCAGTTGAGTACACTTCTTGATGGAATCCAAATCGTTTCAGTTTTTTCTTTTTATTTAACTGACGAGTATGACAATGTTTCACGAAATTTCCTATATCTTCACTAATATGGGGCCAATAAAATTGAGGGGTAATAAAATTTAGCATAATTTGAACTCCTGGGTGTCCGAAATTTTCATGGGTATTAGTTAACAGTTTTAATCTTAAGGATTTAGGTACTACAATTTTACAAATGTTCATTTTTTTAATTACCATCATGTCATTGATTTCTTTATAATTTTTACCACACACATTGTCAATTTTCTGTTGTTGAATTATTCCATTCCTATCTAGTAAATGTACACAGTGTTGGAGATGTTGAGAAACGGGATGTCTTGAAACCATATCCGCCTCAATGTTAGTAGAACCCTTCTGATATCTAATTTCGTATTCATACATGCTCAATTTCAGGAACCAGCGGAATAATCTACCTTTTAAATTTTTAATTTTTTTTAACCAAACAAGTGCCGCATGATCAGTATGTATGACAAATGTTTGCCCATGGAGATAATAATGAAATTTGTCTAATCCGTCAACAATGGTTCTCGAATAGTATGATACAGGGTGAAGAAGATTATTTTGATCTGATTGCTTCAAAACAGCTCCAACAGCACTTTGGGAGGCATTAACATAGAGGTTGCATGGTTTACTAGAATCGTATAACTGTAACACTGGTTTTGATATTAAGATTTCTTTCAACTCGTCAGAAGCTTGTTGACATGTTTCATCCCAATGCCACACAGCATTCTTTTGCAGTAATCTATTAAGAGGAGCTCTAATTTTGGCATAGTTGGGAATGAATCGGTGATAAACATTTACACTACCGAGAACTCTTTGTAACTCTTTGGTATTATTAGGATTTTTCAATTTTTTAATAGTTTCAATATTATGATTATCAGGAATTACTCTACAATTTTTTACTTCATAACCTAGAAATTTTATCTGATCTTTAGCAAACACACATTTCCCTTGGTTTAATTTAATATTTTCTCTTTTAAACATTTGAAATATTATACACATAAATGTTCCAAATCTCAGTAAAACTATGTAAGTTAACTTAAATGTTCCAAATGTGGACACACTATTAATTTTCAGTGGATCCCTTCCCATCTTGGGATCGACGGTAATGAAAGGGCCGACTTTTTAGCCAGGACGGCGACTGAGGATTACGTGAGCCCTTGTGAGGCTCTTACTTTTAGATAGATTTACTCCCTTAAGAAGATTGAACAAAACCATCTATGAAGAACTCCTCCTTGCCACCCATGGTACTTTGGAACAAGTCCGGGTGGGTCTTTCCAGATCAAGCCCAGAAAATATCAAACAGCCTTCTCGCGCTTCATGAGTGGTCATATTAAAGCACTCACTTTTCGGCAGGGTCAGAAAATTTTCCCGGAGTTCACTGGTGCTCTGTAAACATGGCCTCCCCTGCCCATAATTTGGCTTGTTTGGGTTTTACTAAGGGCGAGGTCCTTCTGGACCCTCTACTGTTTTTAGACTTTATAGACATTTTTTTGTTTTATGGAGATTGTTTAGCCTTGCTAGACAGTCTGGGATTAGTAGAAAAAAGTTCCAAATGTTCTTTCTTAAAAGAATATTTGACAATTATGTCATCAAAGTAGTTACATGCAAAATCAATTTTGTTTTTTGTTAAAATTCGCCTAATGGTTCTGTTAAAAATGGTCGGAGAATATTTTAGACGAAAGGGGAGCCTTAGCCACTCGAATAACCCAAAGTTTGTACTGACAGCCAGCTTTTCAGTATCTGCGGGGTGAATGGGAATATGCCAGAAACCAGATCTGAGGTCAAGGGTAGAAAAATTTTTGGCGTTACTCAATATATCTAATAAAGTATCAATTCTGGGCAAAGGTTCTGCATCTGTTTTAGCAAGGGAATTCAATTTTAGATAGTCAATACACAATCTCGTTTTCTTACCCTCCTCACGTTTGAGTACCAAACACACGGGTGAACTGTATCCTCTGCAACTTTCCTTAATTATGCCTGCTTTCAACAATTGATCAATATGTGATTTAATTTCCTCCTCTTCCTTAGGGAAAGTTCTATATGGTCTTAGAGAAACATGCAAGTTAGATGTTAAATTAATTCTTTGGGGTCCAATATTAATACAACCAACATCATATTTACTTTTGGAAAATACAGATCAATATTTAATTAAGAAGTTTTCGAAATTATTTTCTTTTCGATTAAGATTCTGAGAAACAACATTGGTTACAGAGTCAACAGTTTTAGATATGCTATCATTTAGAATTATATTCTCACTATCATCTTCATAGTTATTTTGAACAAACTACTCAGGTTGAGGACTGGACTTATTTTGGCTGTTGAACAGTCCACCTTGGAATTGAATATGGAGTGACATATTTGCTTTTGGCATATTACCTTCATTATTAATTATTAAAGATTTTTGTTTTACCTTTAGGTTTTTACAATCAATTTCATAAATTTTACATTCATTTAGACCTAGTATTACATAATCCAAGTTATTGTCAATTACATATAACACAATATCTCTGATAATTTGGCCAATTTTCATCTTAACCTTACATATTTTGTTCATTACAATATGGCCTTGTGATTGTACAACTTTTATACCTCTTACTCTGGTTATTTTCAAATTTAACTGTCAAGCAGTTCTGGTGGATATCACAGACAGAGTTGCGCTACTGTCTATGACACAGTCTACATATTTATTGTTTGACAAATAACCTGACACCTTCTATAGTCAGGAATTTGGAGAATTCTCAGTCCTCACATTATCAGCTCTTTCCATTCTAAATGGACAAATTTGATGCCAATGAAAAGCATTTAGAATACCTCTCTCTGTGCATATTCTGCATGGAGTGGGAGACAAAGTGGGTGAGTTATAATAATTATGATGGCTAGAATATCTAGGGTTATTACTCTGATAGTTAGGATTAGATGGTCTTTGGTATCGATGGAAATTATGAGGTCTCTGGTAAGTATTTTGCCTCGGGGCATAAGTTCTAACATCATTTGTATATCTTGGTACATATGACCTATTCCAAGTTTGGGAATAATTCCTAAAGTAACCATTTCTGTTTTTAATTTGGGGAGTTCTAACAAAGGGAGTTACATATCTGGGCGAGTCATTACTAGGTCGTGGGTTCTCTCTTATTTTTACCAGTCTGTGAGCTTGGTCAAGCCAACAAATTGGGTCAGCAGGGGAATTAATGGTCATTAGCAATTTAGTTCCCTGGGGAAGCCATCAGTTAAACCCTCCATGATCATTTCACTTTTTAAATTCAACTTTTTTCCGATTTCAAATTTTCTCCTGAAATATTTTGAAATATCATCATTGTTTTCATTAAATTTTAACCCCTGCAAAATCACTAAAGGTAGTTAAGGTAGGGTGAAAAAATTTTCTTTTAACACAGTTACTAATTCTGTAAAATTATTAACTTGATAACAATTTTGAATATAAACATTAAGTGCCTTTCCCTTTACAAATCGTGAAAAATGTTTTAGTTTCCATTCATCATCTTTGTTTTCTTCGATACATTTTTTGTTGAATTACGATAACCATGAATCTATATCTATAGTTTCATCTTCAAAGGGCACAATGTTAATATCGCTTTCAACATTCGAAACACTAAAAGAGTCATCACGAACAACATTTACTTTGGCAGTGTTCATCTTGCTTCACTTATATTAGAAATTACAAAAAAAATAATATAGTAACTAACCTGTTTATAATATACAGTATTTTACTTAAAGCATTTTAAAGAGTAAAACACTCTGATGGTGATCTTGAAAAATAGATTATATGAGCTTCTTTGATTTCCGAGCAGCATTCGACCTTCACCCGGAAATCGCAATTATTTTCGTGAAATTGAATTTTTTGATAACTGTCGCTCACATATATTAAAAGTTGAATCACTTCTTGAAGGCCTAGTTGAATCGGATGCTTCAGACCTGGTATCTGACTTTACAAAGGCGTAGTCGGAAACGGGAAGAAAAAATGGTGAGGTCAGGCGGGAAACAGAATTCGAAAACCAAACTGGAACAATGGCATCTTTACTTGCTTCGATGTAATCGACATCTGTAGCACTTTCCTGGTGTTCGATGAGGAATGTTTTATCTTTGGTCATTTCAAGTTGGTGAATTCAGAAACGCATGCGGAAATTTAAAGCAAAAGTCCTGTAGAACAATGGCGGGAATCCAAAGCGAAACTCGTGTAGAACGAAGACTTTTTAACTTGTTCCTAACGCCGAACTTGGTTGTTGATCCTGCCGACTTTCTCAAATGACCCAAAATGGGTCATCTCACGAAGTAACACAATCGAGGCCAAAATCATACAATTTAAAAATCTTAAAGAAGAATTGAAGTTTATTCCATGAGAACAGCGACCTGACATCTTATTCGCAGCGAGCCAGACCAGCGTCTACCTCGTAAGAGCGCCAAAATTCAATTAGGTCAGAGTGGTTGCCAGAATTGGCGGAGGGAGTTAGTGTGTGGAAAGCCGAGGCATTTGCGCCATAGACAAGAAAGAGGGGTTACCAGGTCATAGATAATGTTCAGAATGCTCGATTATAGGTAGTTAGTAATATTATCACACACATACACACACACACACACACACACACACACACACACACACACACACATATATATATATATATATATATATATATATACAGTGGCTCCCAAAAGTGTTCGTACACTTACGATTTTCAGTGAAATTGGGGTCTATCTATTAATTATGATGAATATTTCAGCATGGGTATTTAATACTAAGATCTAAAATCTATTCTTAACAAAACTACGTGAAATAGTTTGAAAACATAGTAAAACTTTATTTTAAGAGACCAGTAATCAAAAAGTAACAAAAACTTTATCTCACAAATGTCATCGTACACTGAAATATTGTCGGATAAATTAATATTTAAAATTATCGTCTGGCGCTTTATTTTTATTTTTGAATTGTGGTGGCATTTAAAATATGTTTGGCTTTAGTTTTTGCTTCCCTACTCCATAATTTTCTATTTGTCATTTAAAAATGGCTCGTAATCGTATTGTTGCAGAATGCGGCATTACCCCTGAATTCCGTTCTGCGCTAATACGCACGGAAGAAGTGAAGTGAAGAAGAGTAAATGTAACTTTGATGTTCTTTAGTTTAGTTTAGTTTTATATAATGTTCGCGCGATGTGTCCAATAGCCTGTCATGTTTTCGTGTTTATTCGGAAAAACTAATGTCTAAATTCATGTTTTTAGTAATAGATGTTATTAATTAGCCAAAGGTCGTCGTGTTTCTTTGATTCTTGTGTCTCAACATTTATTTAAATGCGGAAGCAACTACCTGGACCATCAAGATTTTCAGGTAAGATAAGTTTTCTTACCTAACTTTTAATGACGAAGATATTTGAAGTTTAAATATTGCTCGGGACACAATATTTACTGTCATCCCTACCGGGACAAGAATTGTTTTGAAATTGTTAATAATAGAATTGTTATTAGAATTACTATTTAAGAATTATGGATCAGTTAAAAAAGTTGAGAACACCTATTCGATGTGCATTTACGCGCATAGCTACTTTACTTGAGAACCATTTAAACACCGAAGATAAAAGTATTGAGGAAATTGAAATTTTATATGCTCAGTTAGAGAGAAAATGGAGCGATCTTAGTTTTAAAGAAAACGAAATTCAAGATCTTATTTTGAAACATGAAAATTGTTCTCAGGAAATGTTTCATACAGAATATGAAGGTTTTAGTATGTACGAAGAAAAATTTGTTAGATTAAAAACAAAGGTTCAAAAAGCTTTGAAAAATGTTAAAATCGAAAGTGACTCTCAACTAATTGAAAATCCTAAGAAACGGAAGTTTAAACTTCCAAAAATAGAATTTAAATTATTCGGAGGGGAACTTAATGAATGGTTGCCATTTTGGGCACAATTTGAAAAAAAAAATAACGATGAAGAAATCTCCAAAGAAGACAAATGTCAATACTTGTTGCATTGCACGCTAAATGGCTCAAGAGCGAGCGAAATTGTTGAATCTTATCTCGCAACGGGTTATAGTTATGAAAATGTTATTGATTGTTTAAAGGCCCGTTTTTAGCGAAAAGATATACTAATAGAATTGTACATCAGAGAAGTTCTTTCTCAAATGATGAACAACGTGATGGGGAAAGGTACGAAAACAACTCTATTTAAATTCTACGATAAGATTGAAACATACATGAAATCGTTGAATACGTTGGGTGTTTCTAGCGAAAATTGTTCTTCAGTTTTGTACCCAATAATTGAATCTTGTCTGCCCGTCGACATTTTCAGAATTTCGGAAAGAAATTTAACTTCGATATCCTTGACATCTAATTCGAAAGACGAAAATGTTAATAAATTAGATACTCTGATGAAATTTTTACGTCACGACATCGAAAGCGATGAAAAAGTTAGATTGGCGCGCAGCGGATTTAACCTTGATTCAGAAAACGTAAACAAATGTACTTCGGCCGCGTCAGCTAAGAGGGAAAGAATTTTACCGGCAACTTCAGAATTGCTTAACTCTTCGGAAACGAAAAGGGAAGTCTGCGTGTTTTGTAATAGAGTAGGTCATTCGAGTAATATTTGTAGATATGCTGATAATTTATCTTTTGAAGAGAAAAAAAAATATTAATGAAAAATAATGCATGTTTTAGGTGTCTTGCAAAATACCATGTTTTTCGTTTATGTAAAGCGAAAGTTTCACCTTGCGAGTTCTGTGGTGGTAAATCTCATTTTAAAGTTATGTGTACCAGAAAATTCAGTCAGGAATGCTCGAGCAAACCGCAACGTGTTGAAAGAGTAGAAACTGAAGATAGGAAGGACTCAGCTGTGTCCAATAAAACATCTACGCGTAAAGTTCTTTTGTAAACACTTGTTGTTCGTTTGAGGGGTGAGAATAGAACGAAATACATAAGAGTGTTAATTGATTCTGGCAGTAGTAAATCGTACTTATCAAATTTCGCGATATCGGAAGTGGGATACAAATGCATTGCTGAAGAAAATTTGACTCATAGTTTATTCGGCTGCTTAGAAACCACAAAAACACACCAGAGATATTTGATTCGTCTAAGTGACTTTTCAGATAGATACAGATGTAATTTCGAGGTTGTAAGGTATACGCAAGATTCAATTCACAAGAATCGAACTTTTGAGTGAATGAATTAAAGAAGCTGCTTGGGATATGCTAATTTCGGCATACGCGCTTAGTATAAATACCATGCAGCGTCATTAAAAAAAAATTGTTAAGGTTGAAAAGGTGTTATCCTGCGCTAGTGCTTATCAGGCCCAAAGTTTACGTGGCAGTACTGCTGGTTTGACTCTCTGCTGGGTTGTGAGTATTGAAAATATATTGTTCTTGAAAGCTGTAGTTATATATTCCGTACAAGTAGTACGTATGATGATTGCTGTAAAAGCCAATTATATATGTGCAACGAATTCAATAAACATTGTTTCATGTATAAACTGCGTTTGTATAAAATTCAAATAGAGTGCCACTTCAAATTATATACACCCAAGTCTGGGTAGAAGTGAGCTTTAGTAATTACTCTATAAGGTGTTAAATCAAGAAAAAATACGTTCCAAAATTCCAAAACTTCCACGGGGAATTTTATCAGTGAAATGAAGAAGCAAAAAAGTTTTCTGTCTGACTTGAATGATGAGGTAGACCAGTTTTCTCCTGAAGAAATTCATGGGCTAATTGGAGTAGATGTTGTAGGTAAATTGTGTACTAGGAACATAAAACAGTTGCAATCTGGCCTAGTTTTGATGGAAACACGCCGGGGATGAACAATAATGGGTACAACAAATACAGACGAATCTTCAGACAACACGAATAGTGTTATGTCGCTACATGTAAACGATGCAAAGATTTCAGATCTATGGCGGCTTGACACACTTGGAATTTTAGATCCTGGAAACAAGGAAAATCGACAAGAGCTGGAGATGGCAGCCGAAGAACATTTTAACCGAAGTGTGAAAATTGATGATGATGGAAGGTACGTTGTAAGTCTCCCGTGGATACAAGGCCATCCTCCTTTACCCACTTGCTGAAATGTTGCAGAACGAAGGGTGAAGAGCTGTGTCGATTCATTAAAGAGTAGTAGAAACTTAGAAGCATAAGAAGAAGTGTTCAGAGAGTGGCTTCAAGAAGAAGTCATTAAAGAAGCCAAGAACTCCTGTACCGATGAAAGTGAACATTACTTGCCTCACCGGGCCGCAGTTAAATAAAATTCTACCACAAGATTGCGACCCGTCTTCCACGGATCAGCAAGAGAAAAAAATTCACCCTCTATAAAAGATTGTTTGGAAAAGGGACCAGACACTGTCGAGCTAATTCCAGCCATCATGAATAGATTTAGATTAAAGAAAATAGGCGTTGTTGCCGACATTCACAGAGCATACCTGCAGATTGGACTGAGTGAAGCTGATAAACCTTATCTGAAATTCTTATGGTGGGAAGGAGGTGATCCTGCCAAACCTAAAATTTTCCAGCATTGGCGAGTTGTTTTGGGGCTTTCTTACTCTCCTTATCTATTGGGAGCAGCCATTCGATTTCATTTGCAGAATGTTCCTGAAAAGTTCGAAAAAACTGCAGCCCAGTTGTTAGAATCATTTTACGTGGATAAATGTGTGACCAGTGTGGATGTCCCCGAAGAGCTTGAGAAATTTATCGATTAATCTAAAACAGTTCTTAGCACTGCCAAATTTGAGCTTAGAGGTTGGGAGCACAGTAATAGTGATAAAGACGATGATCTTTCGTCAGAAAACGAAAAGAATATTCCTGTTCTGGGACTTCAGTGGAATTTAAAAAAAGACTCTTTGACGGTAGATTTACGAGATTATGCTGAAGACGATACAACTGTGACAAAAAGAAAAATTCTGTCAGCTGTGCATAAGATTTTGATCCCCTAGGCTTCACTTGCCCTATTACGTTGGGACCAAAGATTCTCCTACAAGAGTGCTGGAAATTGAAAGTGTCGTGGGATGCAGAACTTCCCTCCTCCATTGTCAAAAAATTTGAAAGATGGAGAAAAGATATATCTAAATTTAAAGAAGTAGAAATACCGCGATGTCTTATACCCGTTTCTGAAGTACCGAGAAGTTTGACGTTGCATGTGCTCTGCGATGCAAGCAAAGTAGCATATGCTACTTGTGTTTTTTTGAGATGCGAAACTGAAAATTCAACTACCTGCCAACTTGTTCAGGCAAGATGCAGAGTTGCGCCGATGAAGTCTCTATCCATTCCTAGATTGGAACTCCTTGCCTGCAGTATCGGCACTAGATTAGCTCAGAGTGGGAGTAATGATCTAAAATTGGAGAATGTACCGAAATTTTTCTGGTCTGACTCGGCAAATGCTTTGTATTGGATCAAAAGAACTGAATATTGGGTTCCCTTTGTTTATAACAGAGTGCATGAAATTCGTTTCCTAACAAACCCTCGAGATTGGCATCACGAGCATTTAAAGGTCGCAGATCTTCCATCTTGTGGATGCAGTGGTGAAGCTTTGGCTCAGACGAGATGGTGGGAGGGTGTGGACTGGTTAGCAAGACCCCCGGAGGAATGGCCGAAATCGCAGTCCCGCATTTCGCTGTAATCAATTCGGAAAAAAGGAAAACTGTCATTAGCGCAGCTAATCATGCAGAAGCATCTGGGAAAAAATATTATGACAGCTTATCCTCGTACGATAAGCTTCTTAGAGTTACTGCATGGATGTATCGATTTTTCACAAACTGTAAAGTTCAAAAGTGTAACCGAATTACTGGCGCCTTAACACTCGAAGAGATAATTCGAGCAGAAGTCACAATATTGAAAATTGTACAGAATGAATAATTTTCAGGAACGGATGATAAACACTTAAAAGCGCTTCAGTGTCATGTAGATTCAAATGGAATTTTGAAAGTAAAGACCCGAATCTTAATGAGAAAAGATACCAAATATTTCAGATAGCCGACAATATTGCCTTCGCGTCATCCACTTCTAGAAAAATTATTCGGACCAGACATGCTACATTTAACCACGCTGGTGTTCAAATTCTGATGAGTAACTTAAGAGAAGATTTTTGGATTCTTAAATATCGGAAAACCGTAAGAAATGTAATTAGAAAATGTGTACGATGTAAACGATTTAACTCGCGCCATAAACCGACAGTCGAAGAACCCCTCCCAGAAGATCGCGTAAAGGAAGCTTCGGTGTTCGAAGTCATCGGAATAGATTATGCTGGCCCATTAATTCTAAGAAATGGTCACAAGCCTGGATAATTATTTACGCATGTGCTGTTTTCAGAGCTATTCATTTAGAAGTAGCAACTGCCTTAACGACGGACAATTTTTTACAAACATTTCGGAGATTTATTGCCCGAAGAGGTAGACCAGCTACTGTCTATTGTGATAAAGGGACTAACTTTACAGGTGCAGATAATTTGTTAAAACGAATCGATTGGAATATTATTTACCAGTACAGTACAAGCCAAAAAATTGACTGGAAGTTCATTCCCCCATCTGCTCCATGGTGGGGTGGATGGTGGGAACGTCTGGTTGGCATGATCAAAGGAATACTACAAAAAGTTTTAGGACGGTCGTCCCTGAAATTGGAAGAACTGACAACCATCCTCTGTGACACCGACAGCATTATAAACAGCCGTACAATAACTTATGTTTCTGATGACGTAAATGATCTCACCCCTCCTACGCCTTCAATGTTTTTACAGGAACTCAAAGAATCGCGAACTCCTGATTTAGACCATTTAGATTCATTTTCTCTCAATAAAAGACTCACTTATAGACAAAGAATTAGAGAAGATCTACGTAAACGATTCCGAATAAAATATTTAGGATATTTAAGACAATCATCTAAAAATGCTAAAAATAACAATCGAATCCAAATCGGAGATTTAGTTTTAGTTTCTAGCGACAACACCAAGAGATTAGATTGGCCTATGGCCAGAGTTACAGAAGTTTGTTCTTCAAAAGATGGTTATATCCGGCTTGTTAAAGTTAAAATGAAAAGTGGCAAGTTTCTTCGTCCTGTGCTTCGACTGATACCTTTAGAAGTTACTGAAGAAGATGTGCAGACCGACCTTGATCCGGTCACTGACTCGTTTCCTGCAGATCGAACAGTTGACAATGGGACTAATCAAGGTGATGTAGACTGTTCAACACCCGATCACGGACTTAGACGATCCCGATACGGACGATTATTGAAACCTACAATTAGTGTTTGAGTTTCGAACCAGAGAAACTCAAAGGTGGGTGTATGTTGAGGAATGCGGCATTACCCCTGAATTCCGTTCTGCGAAAGTACGCAAGGAAGAAGTGAACTGAAGAAGAGTAAATGTAACTTTGATGTTCTTTAGTTTACTTTAGTTTTATGTAATGTTCGCGCGTTGTGTCTAATAACCTGTCATGTTTTCGTGTTTATTCGTTAAAACTAATGTCTAAATTCATGTTTTTAGTAACAGATGTTATTAATTAGACAAAGGTCGTCGTGTTTCTTTGATTCTTGTGTCTCAACTTTTATTTAAATGCGGAAACAAAAACCCGGACCATCAAGAATTTCAGGTAAGATAATTTTTCTTACCTAACTTTTAATGACGAAGATATTTGAAGTTTAAATATTGCTCGGAACACAATACGTATAAAAACAACAAACAGCATTCGAAAATTGATTATTTTTCATCATAGTAGTGGTAAATGAGTTTGGAATATTGCTAAATTACTTAATTTATCCCATTCTACTGTGCAGTATGTGATAAAACGCTTTAAAGAAGAAAATCGGATAGAAAACAAGGTAAGAACAGGTCGTCTGGCAAAGTTACCAAACAGTTGTCAGAGATTTATAATTAGAAATTTCGTGAAAAATCCACGTATGAGTGTTCTAAAAGTTTCTGCAGAATTTAATGAAACATTTGCTACTTCAATTTCACCTAAAACTGTTCGACGAGTTTTCAAAGCATATGGATTATATGGGCTTTTTGCCCGTAGAAATTTTTTGTCTGTGAGGAAAACAGAAAGCTTAGACTTTCCTTCGCACTATCAACGATAAATAAGCCCCAAACGTATGGGAATAATGTCTTATTTGCTGATGAAAGCAAGTTTAACATTTTTGGTTCTGATGGGCGTATAATTGTATGACAATTTAAAATGATCAGCCCAAAATTTGGGCATTAGAAACAACTTTGATTTTTATCAAGATAGCGATCCTAAGCACACAGCTCTCGACGTTCGCCTCTGGTGTGTCTATAATTGTCCACAAGTTTTGAAAACACCACCTCAATAGCCAGATTTAAACCCAATAGAACATATTTGGAGAAAACTGCAGGTGTGTGTACGAAAAAACGACATTCAAACGAAAAGCGATCTAAAAAGAATTATGATGGAAGAATAGATGAACATTGACGAAGATATTACAAAAGAACTAGTGCAATCTATTCCCAGACGTTTAAAAGCTGTTGTGGATGCTAAAGGATATCCTAATAAATATTAATTTAACGAAAAATTAGAATATTTACTGATATGTAGAGATTTTTTACAAGTGTACGATGACTTTTGGGAGATAAAGTTTTTGTTACTTTTTGATTATTGGTTTCTCTTAAATAAAGTTTTAATATATTTCATGTAGCTTTGTTAAGAATAGATTATAGATCTTATTATTAAGTACCCATTTTGAAATATTCATTTTAATTAATGGATAGATTCCTACTTCATTGAAATTCGTAAGTGTACGAACAGATTTGGGAGCCACTGTTTGTATATATATATATATATATATATATATATATATATATATATATATATATATATATATATATATATATATATATATATATATATATACCGGGTGGCCATAATTAAACTGACAGTGCTCACAGTGTTCTGTAGCGCGATCTATTTGCGAGAATGACGCCACATTTTGTAGGAAGATTAAACAAGACGGGGGACGAAGGATTCCGCATAAAAAATAAATTAGTTCCAAAAGTCACCGCTAGGGGAATATTTGGCGCTGTGTAATAGAAAATAGAGTGTTAACAAATGCAAATTAATACGGAATAAAATTACCCTTTATTATGCACATTTTCTTATTTAGTTCAAGTGCAATATGGCAACACTTTTAAAAAAGCGTAAAATCTACATAAACACCGATAAAGTCTCGTGATCTGCAATATCACGTACGCTGAGCAGAAGAAGAAGTTCTTTATTCAAATTTCACGTTACATCCATTGGCACAGTGCCAGCTGCTTGGGTTTTAAAAGGCAATGTGTTGCGTTTCGTATCAATCGGATTGAAAGTTTATCTGCAATGTCTCCTTCTTTAGTCGAGCGTGCGTTACTGGTCAAATTCTTTTACCTCAACCAGTGCAACGCGTCAGCCACTCTTCGTGCTTTTAGAACGCACAAAAAAATGCGTAAAGGTAACGGTCCCGTGTTAGTTAATGGGCTAAAAGCAATGGTTGCGACGTTTGAGAAAACAGGTTCTCTGAAGGTTCAGTCACACAGAGGATGAAAACCTGTACCACAGGATACAATCGAAGCAGTTGCCACGGCGATTGTCGACAGAGGACCAGACAATATTGCTGCCACCTCTAGTGCTCGTGGATTAGTTAGGAATATGGATATGCCTTACAGTACGGTATGGAAAATCTTATGAAAGATTCTCAACTTCTATCCGTACAAGATCAGCCGTGTACAGGAGTTACTGTACTCCGACCATGATAAGCGATTGACTTTTGCTCTCACCTTTCTTGCCAAAATGGAGGTGGATGCTGCTTGGCCGTGGAAAATCTTATGGGGAGACGAGGCCCACTTTTACCTGCATGGAACTATGAATACCCAGAACTGCCGAATTTGGGATGACAAATCACCACATGCAGTCACAGAAATTCCCTTACATTCACCAAAGGTAACTGTTTGGTGTGGGTTCTTAGCGGAATTTATCGTAGGTCCATTCTTCTATTACACAGCGCCAAATATTCCCCTAGCGGTGATTTTTGGAACTAATTTATTTTTTCGCGGAATCCTTCGTCCTTCGTCTTGTTTAATCTTCCAACAAAATGTGGCGTCATTCTTGCAAATAGATCGCGCTACAGAACACTGTGAGCACTGACAGTTTAATTATGGCCACCCGGTATATATATATATGTGTGTGTGTGTGTGTGTGTGTATAAGTAACATTTAAACATACGCTATAACAGTTCAAGGTAAAGAAAACCTAAATTAAAACCCTAAATTAACCTAATTTATAAGTTCTAAAATTCCTTTGGCGAAAAACCTTAAAATGGAGTCTGTTTTGCTTTTGAAACCAATTCCGTGGCGAGGGTACCTAAATTAGATACTTCTGAGCATTATCACGTCACTTTTATGTTTTAACCAATTAAACACCACTATCAAGATCACATGACGAGATTGTCTATTTAAGGCGCTGCGTCATGTAAATGTAGAGCTTTCCCATATTCTGTTGCCTCGAGATGTTGTGCTGATTTCCACCAAAATAAAAATGTAATTCATATGCTGCTGTTCATCATTGCTCTCGTCTTTTGACTACTGTATTAGTAAAGTTTCGTCTTGTTGTCGTGGGCCCAATCTTCTTAAACTGATCTGGGACAGGGCCCATCATGCTACATAATTAGGTGCAAAGGGAGCCATGAACATTTCGCGAAAATATCACCATGGATTTTCCAGAGTGTTTAAAGGCGTAATTTTCGCGATTTCTTCATAAACAAACGCCAGCGAGACACGCCTGCGAAACTCCAGCGTACAAGGTCAATCTGTGGTTTCCCTGATCCGGGGTATTACGAGTGAGGATATGATGCCAGTCTTTATGTCTGGATATAAAGAATATTCCGAATGCTTTCGAAAAAGACTCTGACCGCTCTGATAAATTTCTCTGCTGAATGCCCTTCGTATCTTCAGTTTGCTGGAATGTGACGTGTGATGCCAAAATCTCATACCTGGATATAATAATTTGCCGGAGAAATCATCAAGACAAAATGTTATTTATGTGGAGGGAGGAAATAATTAGCTGATCTGTGGTGTACGCCGTGAGCCGACAGTGATTCAAGATTGTGATGGTTTTTTCTCTTCTCTTCATGGGATCATCAAATTGTGCGCGTAATTGAAAAGTTGTGTTCTATATACTTCATTCGCGTTTAATAATAATCTCCCGAGATTCAAATAACCCGTGTGACACTTGGATACCGGAGGCAAAAAAGAGGTATAAAGTTTTAAGATTCGTCTGTTTTTATTGAATGCTCATCTAACTTTCACTTTTGATTATGAAATGAGGAATTTTAAAACAGGGTTAGTAATTACATTTTTTGTGTATTTGATTAGAATCTGAAATTATTGCATTCCTAGTATATTTGAATTGTCTATTTGTATAATTCTTAAAGTGATATTTTGGTAAAAAATTAAACAATGGAGGGCAATTTTAAGAAAACTGAGGAGCAAGCATATCAATCTTTTACCATAAGTAGAAATTAAGAGGGGGAATCAAAACAAGAACTTGACAAATCTTTTGTAGAAAATGAAACTACTGCAGAAAATTCACGTCATAAAAGCAAACTATTTCAAACTAGTGATAAATAATTCAGACAAAGATTTAAAAGACATTATTTCTTTTGACCCACAAGGAGGTATGAAGTAAAAGAAGTGGTTAGCCTATTTTGAACAATGGCTGAAAATCCTCCTCAAACAACAGCAAAATGGTTAGTGTTGGCTACTAAGCTAATTAAAATAAATAGTGAAGGATACAGATCTAATCAAACTAATCGAGATAACTTCTTCAATCCCAGATTTGAAAACAGCCACCAATTTAGACAAAACTACTATCACCAACATCAAATTAGGACGAACTATAATCCACAATCTCAGTTTAGACCCAAATTACAATCAACATCTATTTAGACACTGGCAACCCAAAGGGGACCAGAATTTGGGAAATAGGAATTTCGCGCATAGACCCAATAACCAAATTAATCATCACCAGCAATATTTATGCTTACCATCCAGACCATGTCGAAAATGTTCCAATTTTGGCATACATAACGCGTATCATTAGGAGCAAACTTGCTCAATAGAAGCGAGGTTGGATAGAGTATCAATATCAGATAAAAATCAACGGCATGAGGAACCTGAATTTGAAAGAGATCAACTGACAGAATGACAATTATTGTCACTGGGGGGAGTCATTGCCACAAAAAATAAAAATTCTCAGCAAAAGAACTTTGTAAAAATGAAGGGCAGAAGATTTTAATTGTGTAGTAGGTACTGCCTCTACAAATATTTTGATTTCAAAAAGAATAGTAGATCACAATAAATTAAAATGCTATTCGAGCTCTCCAATTAAGATCGGGCAAGCTGAGAGAGAAATTTTAATCACAACTAAATGTAAAGTGCATTTGAAAATAGGGAAGCTAACTAGAAACATTTCTGTATATGTCCTGGATAATGACTTGCCTTACCTTATTTTGGGACTCCCACAGTGCAAATTATTTAAATTAACCATTGATTGTGTGAAACCATGTGTATTTCAAGAAAAAATTCTTTAAAGTAAGTTAAAATTATTGGTGATAATAGTAAAGTTTCTTTGCATTTAAAAAATAGTACTGATGAAGCTTCTATGTGCTGAAACTAATGCTATTTTTAATATTGATTATAATGTATGTGAAGTTTATGATGAATATTCTGATGATGTTAAATTGAGGAGTGTACAAAACTCTAATAATGTTAACATTGAGAGTCAGATAGAGAATTTAAATGTTTATAGGGATTTAAGAGGACTTTTGCAAAAAAATGTAGGATTATTTTCAGTAAATAAGTATGATATAGGTAAAGTAAGGATGGAACCACAAAGAATAATTTTAAATTCAGACCTACCAATTAGCCTGAGAGCTTACAGAACCTCGACATTGAAGAAAAAGATATCAGAACCCAAATTAAGAGTTTATTAGAAGCAGGATTCATTAAAGAATCACACAGCTCTTATTCAAACCAAATAACCTTAGCAAAAAAGCGTGATGAACGGAAAACCAGACTTTGTATTGACTTTATAAAATTAAACTCGATAACTAAAACAGATGCAGAGCCATTAAGTAGAATTGACAACATTCTTGACAAATTTAGCAAATCAAAATTATTTTCAACCTTAGACCTTACATCTGGGTATTGTAATGTACCCATCCATCCAAAAGATTCTGAGAAATTACATTTGCCACTACTACTACTTTTGGCTTATACGAGTAGCTAAGACTTCCGATTGGCTTAAAGAATTCCCCTGCAGTATTTAATAGGACTATTAGGAGAATTTTAGACAAATATAAAGTTAATTTTGCATGCCACTATTTCGATGACATCATATTTTTTTCAAACTCATAAGAGCAACATCTTGAACATTTAAGTCAGTTATTTAGCATTTTCAAAAAAGATAATATCAAGTTAAAATTGTCTAAATGTACATTTCTTCAAGAAGAAATAAATTTTCAGGGTTATAATGTAAATGAAGGTAAAATTTCACCCGATAATGTGAATATTGAAAAGATTAAATATTTGAAACCACCAACTAATGTAAAAGAACTCCAAAGATTCTTCGGCACAATAAATGTGTACAATAAATTTATTCCAAATTATGCAAGAGAAAGACATCCATTGAATACATTATTGAAAAGGAGGTAAAGTGGGGATGGTCAGAAAAGTGCCAAGAAGCTTTTGAGACTCTTAAACATTTTTTAATATGTAAACCTATATTTCAATTGTAAAATGCCTCCGTTCGTGTCGTCCCTTCATAGGGGGTAATGCTGTCCGCCTATATGGTGCCCCCGTAATAAAATGGGCAGCAAAATTACGGCGTAGTGTAGGCGAATGTTTGACGACAAGTGCCTCCGCATTGGAAAAAAAATATTACAATTGTATGATGTAAAAAGAGACTGTCACCTATTTGTGGATGCAAGTAAGCATCAAAGTAAGTTTTAAAGCAGCTAGGTGAAGATGGAGGGTTACATCCCATAGCATATCATTCAAGTTTTTGAAAAAATTACGAATCAAATTTCTCAATCACTGAACTAGAATGTTTAGCAATTGTAGATAGCTTGGCCAGGTTCTATTATTACCTCCACGGAAAAAATTCACAATTCTCACAGACCATGCAACCTTAGTTTGGCTTAAGAACATCAAGAACCTTAGGGGCGACTTTTTCGCTGGACATTAAAATTAAGTATGTTCGATTACGAGATTAAATATCAAAAGGGAACTGCAAATATTGCAGCTGATATGCTTTCCAGAAATCCTATTTCAGAATCTAGCCAACAAGAAGATAAATAATGTAATCTCTGTTAATAAAAAAAGGATTTTTGAAAATTGTAGTACCATTTTCATTAAGATTAGAAATTTTAAGAAAAGAACATGAGGAATTTGAACACCCTGGAGTAAATAAACAATGCAATTGCTTACACCCCAATATTATTGGCCAAAAATCCCCGAGGACTTAGAAATTATGCTAAACATTGCCACACTTGCCAGATAAACAAAAAGAAAAGGCAGAAAACGTTTGGATTGCTGCAAGAGGTTCCTCCGACATACCAACCTTTTTAGTGCTTTTACACTTTAGGCGGATTTAATTGCTATAATTCCACAAAAAAGTACTTACATTTTGTAATTGACCATGTAATGCGTTAGCCTGGCCACACACCGGATGCAACAAAACATTGCGCAACGTTTCTGTTTCGAGCTTTCTATATCAGACGTCTCGTCTGCAATGTAATCAAAGGGGAGTGCCACACACCGGATGCAACATTGTTTTGATACACGTCGCGTCATTTCGGAAACCGTCGCGTCCTTTAAGAAACGTTGCTGCAACAAAAGTGTATGCTTCTTTGACCGATGTTTCTCGACACACAGTTGGTGAAACATTTCATCAGCGCATGGGCGGGGACACGGCGCATTTTATTTTCATTATGCGCCGTGTTGTGGATTTTTGATAATTAAAAGAGATGGTGGTTGATGCTGACAAGTTGATAGTTCTTGTCCAAGCAAGGACAGAAGTTTATGATTTTAGAGAGAAGGACCACCACAACCAAGATATAATAAATAAAATCTGGCAAGATATAGCTGAGGAATTGAATATTCCAGGTATGTACCACACCTATTTATCTCATTTAATTGAATAAACCTCGCCCTCAGGTAATCCATACATCCCTATTTTTTATGATCTTGGTAAGAAAGAAAAATAGGGTTGCTTCACTCAGGACCAGATATAGGGGGGGGGGGGGGGCGCAAGCAGGGCATGTGCCCAGAGTGGAAAATTTGAGGGGCGCCAAAATTGGTAGAAGGTGAAATAAATTTCGCTTAAGTTGTTTTTTTATTGATTTTTTAAAATATTTTATAAGTTATGTTTTTCTTGGATTTAAAATTAGATACTTAACCATATATTTGTCTTTCTTTTGTTACTGCTTTTTGTATTAATACGTTTACAAAACAAAGAGCTTTTGTTATTCAACAAATACGTAAAAATATTTCACTCACTCCGAAAAATTATATTTTAAAATAATTTAAATATAAAAGGGTGGCAAAAACCGATTTTAACCAGAGCGGCGGAAGAACTAGATCGGGCCCTGGCGTCACTCATTTGGTGTCGAATGAACCACGTATACCGATATTTTAGAAAAAAAAAGTCCTAGAATTATTCGAGTATTTACAATCTTCCCACGTAACTGCAGTTTTATTTTCAACTTTTCTTTGTAAATTCTTTTGTGTGTGAGAGAGGGGAATAGGAGGAGGCGATCCGAACTATATGATTTTCATGCATTTCCGGGGCCATCGTTGTCAAAGTGTTTCCCCAGGACCCTGTGTTTTTTAAAAAGTGAATCCGTTTCTAACAAACTGATGTACATGATTTTCCGTACATATATTTCTATGTTTGTCAACTTATTAATGTGTTTTAACTATTACTTACCCGTTACCAAATATATTTTCGAAGAGCGATATGGGAGAAAAATAAAATCGTTTAGTTTTCAATTTATGATGATCAGTAGGGGAGAAATCAAAATTAAATGTTTGATCCGAAAAGCAATTCTCAGGGGTCGTGTAACATTTAAAGTTATGGGATCAATTTTCTAAATCCTCGCTATAGTGCGTCCCTTTTCGAATATCAATCTGAATAAGTTTTTTTTTTTTGTAATTCCCATAAACTATTTTTTGTGTTAAATATTTTAACGTGTCCGGTATCAGTTCAGGAAAACTAAATTTGTGTACAACGGAAAAAATTCGAGTGAAAATTAAAAAGAACAGAAAAGAAGACTGTTTCATTTATATAGATGACTCTACTTTTTCAGATATATAGCTATCAGAACAAATCATCAATCAACAAATTGTCACAGATTGTAGAAATTAGAGAACATTACGCGCTGACAAATGATCACATTAGTTACAAATAGCCATTCTTTCTTGCTAAGGAATTGAGCCACTTGGTGAGTTGAAGAACTTAACAAAGTGCTCCCGTATTTCATAGGCAACTTTTAAAGCTCTTAAGTTTTCGTCTGCATTTCTAAATCACACTCTTCAATAGTCATCATTTCTTCATGTGTCTGCAATTTTCCCCTCTCTTTTCCTGATCATGTTATGAAGAGCGCAGCATGCTAATGTGTTTGTTCTTGATAAATCAGGATGTACGTACATGCAGTTTTCAAGAACACGAAATTTCTTAACCATCATTCCGAAAGCACATTCTATAATTCTACGTGCTCTTGAATGTCGATAATTGTAGATTTTTCTCTCCCTTTTAATTAGTGATGTTCTTGCGAAGGGTTTCATCATATGTTTAGTAAGTGAATATGCCTCATCAGCAACAAACACATAAGGAAATAAAGTAGACTTTAAGGGATTAACTTGTCTAGGCAGTGGAAGATTCAATTTCTGGTGAATAAAATGCCGTCTGAAAGTTGATGATAGGAATACTCCACCGTCACTATTTCTTCCAATAGCACCGACATCAACAATTAAAAAATTCCCATCAGCGTCGACGACTGCTTGTAACACGATCGACTGGAAGTTCATATAATTATAATAAGCTGATCCACAATTCCAAGGACTTTCAATTCGTATATGTTTCCAATCTATAGCGCCGCAACAGTTAGGATAATTCCACAATTCATCAAAACGCTCTGCAATTTTCACACATTTTTCAGGTGTTGGTTCTGTCAAAAGAATATTGGTGATAACACATCCATTATAACTTCACAAGTTTCTGATACTATTTTCCCTGCCGTTGATGCTCCAATACGAAAGTTGTAGTGGATATATTGGAAACGGTTAGCAGTTGCCAGAAATCTGAAATAATGATAAATTTAATTTCTTAAAAATGTGTGACATGTACAAAGTAAATGGATTAAAAAGTGAAGTTATCAAATTTATTTACAGAACGTGCACAGAACGTCCCCTTCACATAGAAACACACACCCTCCTATGACCATGACACGACTAACTCTTGATTTCTCAAATGATTAAAAAATACAAAATTTGACAAAACAAAGGATTTATTTTAAGAATATTAATTTTTAAGTCATGTATGTGTAATCATTTCCCTTTAACACATTTATATATACCAAGTATGGAGGAGTGAGAGATGTAACTTTTTGAACAACCAACATATGTATGTGCCAGTACACTTCACAAAGCGAGTCTATTTTTTTCAGTTGCAGATTGCAGAGCGAAGTGGCATTCCTTACGAAGTTCCTATACGAGATATCTTCGAGATCTCAAAAAAACACCGAGTAGGTCTGCGGTAAAAAAGAAAAAATTGTACTTGGCAGATTCTATGAGCTTCCTGCTTCCTTATGTCGGAAAGGTTAAAACGACGGTCAGCAACCTGGCTCCAGAGGAACAGGAACTCTTTGAATCAGGGAATGAAACCAGAATCACGATTGAACTAGAATCCATAGATCTTGGATCACAGCCCGCCACAAGTTCGTCATCAATAAATGACATACTTGCAGAGGAAATGAAACCAAAGAAAAATATAAAAAGAACTGCCGCAGAGATGCTTGCTGAACCAATGACATCGGTACATAAAAAACAAGAGGATGATCCGATGCATAATTTTTTTGAAAGTATTCTTCCAGATGCGAAGAAGCTCAACCCGAGTAGGCAACGCTTTTTTAAAACCAAAGTTTTACAGCTAGTTAACGAATTGGTTGAAGACCAGGAGTGCGAAACGGCGGCAAATTCGTCACGGCCGCCTTCAACCCATAGTAGTGTTATTGAGGTAAACACCAAATACTCAGATCCAGAACCCTCAGAGAGACCTAATACCGTTAGTCATATTCCTCAGCATACGATGACTCCGTCTGAACATGTCTCTCAGCAAACAATAGGTTCATTTGGGCATATTTCTCAGCAGCCAATGTCAACGTTTAGCCGTGTCTCTCAGCCACCAATTTGAATTGTATATATTTAACTAATGTAACTATAAACTACTTTATGCGTTAACTAATTAAACTAGAGTTTTATAAATGCTCATTGAGTTGTATGTATAAATTGTGTTTCCATTATTTTTCACCAGTTTTCAGCAACAACTTACATTGTGGACCACTTAAATTTTTATATAAGTTTAATTTTAAGAATTGATTCTCAATCTAGAGAGCCCACTAACTTACTGCAGCAAAGAGAGAGAGAGAGATAATTAGTTAGATACAGGCAGAAAGCATTCTAAAAATAATCACGCCGATTCTAGACACCCTAAAACGTGTAAATCCATCGGAAGTCAACAATTTTTTAGATTCATTAATTTTTTTTTAATATTTTGGATGTTGAAGACAGTAAAATAAAAAATCTCTGACAACTTATTCAGTATAGCTAAGCTTCTGAACTTTCTCTAGTGCAGTATACAGAGTCAATTCCACAACAAAAACTTAATTAAGTAACAGATTTAAGAACTAATTAAATACCAAAGTGAACAAAATACTGTAATTATTGAGAGAATTTTCATTAATATTGTCATTATTATTATTATTATTTTACATGCACTGAGCATTATAAAAAAGAATTATGTGACTCCAATTACTGTACTTACCGTAATGTTATTAAAAGCCTTTCTTCTGGAGGTATACTCTTCCGGAAATTAGTGTTCATTTTCCGAATCTTGTTTTCAATAAGTCCCAAGAGATAATCAAACGTAGGTATGTTTAACCTACAATAATTGTAGAACTTATCTGGGTCATTTCTAAGTTCTTTAATAAAACTGCCAATGTCTCTTTTTTATTGATTGGATGAATCCAGCGGCTTCTTTCTGGTTTTTTATGCAAAAATTGTATAAATTGCCACGAAAGAATTGCTCCTTCTACTTCCTCACTTGCCATATCACCCACAAATATGACCAAACTACTTTCCCAAAACTGAACACTTCCCTCAACAAAGAAGAAAATACTGCAGATCTCTTCAACTCCCGAGTTCTTACTTACTACTGATGAAATATTAAATCAACCTAGCGTTGCGAGTCAAAATGTATCACCATTTTCCCCGATAAAACATTTTGGTTGCGCAAAGTTTAGCAACTTAGACGTTGCGCAATGTTTTGTTGCATTCGGTGTGTGTCCGGGCTTATATTTGGACTTTTCCATCAAAAAGTGTATCAACAGAGACTTATACTAATTACTTAAAACAGATACTCCCAATTCAAACTCCAAAGAAATGTTAAACTGATAGAAACGCAGCTTTTACTTGTTCAAAATTTAGAAGGTTCTTAAAACATAATAATGTAAAGCAATTACTTACAACTTCTCATCATCCACATAAGATCTGAAAGGTCGAAAGAGTAAATCAAACGATAATTACTGGATTAAGGTACAAAGTACATAACTCATCAAGTAAAACTCCTTGGACTACTTTGTTAAATGAAGTAATTAATGAATATAATCACACACCTCATTCGGTTACCCAAATGACCATAGCTTACATACTTTTTGGAATTTTACCTTATGAACCCCATATTAAAAAACAAGAGTTTTACCTTGAAGTACATGAAGCAAGGAAAATAGCGAAATAAAGGACAATTAAGTAGCATAAAATGAATAAATAAAATATGATGCACGTTTTGTAGAATCAAAATTTAATGTTGGAAATTTAGTACTTTATAAAGAATTCCAATATCCTAATACAAGAAAACTAACTTCACCCTATTCTGGACCTTACACTATTTTAAAACAAATGTCAAAAGTTAACTATGAAATTGATAAACCAAATTTTCATACCAAATAAAATTCTGAAATTGTCCATGCTTGCAAATTAAGAAATTATAATGCACCAGATAAATTAAAATTATACAACGAATAAGGACAAATCATAGATCCAATTTTCTCAATTTTTTTTTCTTCGATGCTTAACATCAATATCTTCTTTTGATTGATATAAATAATTATGTGTTGTCCTAAAAACATAAAAATAAAGTGAAAAAAAAACTATCTGACTTAAACTTTCTTTTTAAAATACTGTTATATGTGAATTTTTTTTTGGATCTCAAATTAAAACCCGAATATGACATTTCTACTTCTTTTATCTTTCGTAAATTTCCTCCTTCTTGAAAAATTCTGTCCTATCGCCAACTTCTATCATCGATTTCTGGGAGCCATCCCAGTTGCCTGCAAAAACTTCAAACTCACGACACTTTTTCAGTCACCAGAGGTGCTGAACAATATAACTAATGAAACTTTCTAGACGAAAAGAGACAATGGGATGGCCATTCCTTTGTCCCCCCAGTTCTAAATTACACTTCCGAAGGTATGACATTTGACCACTTTCCTTTTTCTCCTTCTTTGTGTTAAACAAGATGCCGCTTTCTTTTGGCTGTCATATCCTGATGGGAGATTAACGATTGGTCCACTGTACGGCCATTTCTCTTTCCTCCGTATTAGTCACCGAACAATATGAGGAAAAATACCCACTTTTTACACAAACATAATCACAACCCCTCAACTTTCCAGTCCTTTATGGACTGTTCCTGTAATTTCTAGCTGGTGGCCGAAAGGAGGCACTTTCGAAGTCTTTAAATATACCTGTGACTGGCATTTTAAGTCAGTAATCTTATATACTCAGATTTGAATGTATTGGGAGCGCGCTAGGCGAGTATCGTATTGAAGACTCTGTTATCATGACTTGTGTTTTTAGAGTTTTCTGTTGCTTAGAAAACAGTTGATATGTGTTTTCTGTTAATATTTGTATATGCGCCTGAAGAATTTGGAGAATAATAAAATATATTTTGTGTGAACATTCTGAATAGAATTTTTATTCAATCGCATCAAACCAAGAAAACGGAACATTTTGGTGTCAGTAGTGTATTGATTGAATGCCTTTTACAAGATCAATGGCTGATCAGACTGTTAAAACTTTGGAAGATAAATTCCAACAGATAATTGCTGCGATGACTAAAATGTCTGCAGGTCAAGAACAGATGAAGAAAAAAATGTCTGCAGGCCAAGAGGAGATATTAAAGTGTGAGAGGAAGAATTAAAGTGTGAGATTATAACTAAGAAATTTAATATTTTTGAAGCAAATATTGGCACTATAAAAAAATTTAGAAGAAAAATTTGATAAAATTGACAAGAAATTTGAAAATATGGAGGAAAAATTTGGCAACAAATTTAAAACTATGGAAGAAAAGTTTGGCAACAAATTTGAAACTATGGAAGCAAAATTTGGCGTTATAAAAGAAAATTTAGAAGAACAATTCTATAAAGTTGACAACAAATTTGAGAATATGGTGTAAAAATTTGATAAAGTTGTATCTAAATTTGAAACTATGGAAGAAAAATTTGGCGATATAAAAGAAAATTTAGATGGATAATTTACCGACATTTCAAGGGAAGTACAGATTATAAAAACAGAAATTTTTAAATATTAATGCTACTGAATATTTTAACTGTATATCTGTCAACTCCGGGCCATCCATTAAGGGGACTCACGACCCTTATGTCGAGGAAATAAGGCATATTTTCATACTTTTTGACTCTTTGTAATTATTTCAATTTACTCCCAATTTTTCCAAATTTTATGTATATGATAAATGGATATATTCATTTTAATAAACAAATTTTCAACTCTCCAAATAATTTTAAATAATTTTTTTAAATACTTTAGCTATATACCTTGTTTTTTAAGTATTTTTATTGTATACTGGCTTGCGCGCAGAACTATGAAATTAATTTTGCACTTAAATGTATAATTACTGTTTTATATTTAAAATGAATAATTCAAAATACAATTGAACATAAAACATTCAACATTAAAATATTTTTTCGATTTTTTTAAAACTGCTCAAAATATACTTAAAATTTCCTTAAATTTTTGGATTAATCTACCTCTGAAAAAATAACAAAATGTGCAGTGATTGCAATAATTCTAGTTCAGACGCAATAAAATAACATGATTACGCAGTGATAAAAATTTCATGGAATTATGTGTCATAGGTTTTGAGATACCAGTTGCGGAATGATGCAAAATTACATGTTGAGAAAAATGAGTTTAAAATTTTTCTTACCATAAACTTGATCAGTAATTAAATATTTAGAATATCAATATCTCCGGAACTAAGCGGAATATTTTCATGCGGTTTGCTTTATTTTGTTCAGAAATGATCAGGCTTTAACATATATTTTTTTTTCAAAAAATCGAATGTTTTAAAGATTTAAGAGTAGTGAGTCCCCTTAAGCTGTCAACCGATGATGGAAAATTTTCTTGGCAAGTTTACAAAACTTAATTTGCCATCGTGGCTAACGCCAGCCGATGGGACTCTGTAACAAAAGCGGGCCAATTGGCTGCATCCCGGAGAGTTGACTATCGCCGGTTGAACGTCGTCACAAAGAAAGACAGCTAACCTCTTCATCGAATTGACGACACACTGGACACACTCTCTCGGCACAAGTGGTTCTCTACATTAGATCTAAAGAGGGGTTACTGGCAAGCAGAGATACATCATTATGACAGAGAAAAAAATGCTTTTACTACGGGACAAGGTTTTTCGCAGTTTAAGGTCATGCCGTTTGGCCCTTGTAACGCACCTGCTACTTTCGAGCACCTCATGGAGACAGTGTTAAGAGGACTCTCTTATAAAGCTTGCCTAGTTTACTTGGGTGACATCATCATTGTGGGGCGCAGTTTCGAAGAACATCTAAGAAACATTCAAAAGGTGCTACAGAAACTTAAAGGCGCTAACTTAAAGTTAACCCCCTCCAAATGTCACCTGTTTCGTCGTGAAGTAACTTATCTCGGTCATATCTTCTCTGCTGAAGGTGTCAGAACCGATCCAGAAAAGGTGTCAGTAGTAAAGAATTGGAGCCGTCCTGAAGATGTCCTTCAACTGAGAAGTTTTCTGGGGCACGTACTATAGAAGATTCGTGAAGGGATTTCCTAACATCGCACGACCCCTTCATAGACTCACAGAGAGTAAACAAAAGTTCGTCTGGTAAGAAGAATGTGAGGATGCATTTAAGAAACTAAAGGAGGCTTTAACATCTGCGCCTATCCTGTCGTATCCTCAAACAGAAAAACAATTCATTTTGGATATAGATGCGACAAACGAAAGCGTTGGCGCCGTACTTTCCCAAGAAATAGACTGTCAAGAACTTGTCATCTCATATTAGAGCAAATGCGTTTCGAAAGCGGAACGAAATTATTGCATCAAAAGAAAATGGTTGTTCGCAATTGTAAAAGCCATGGAACACTTCCATCACTATCTGTACGGCCGAAAGTTTTTGGTCCGGACTGACCATGCGTCTTTGACCTTGCTATTGAATTTTAAGAACCCAGAAGGACAGATATCCAGATGGATACAAAGACTCCAGGAATACGACATCGAGATTCGTCATCGTAAATGATCTTTGCACGGGAAGTCAGATGCCTTATCACGAAAAACCTGTTCCGGAAGCTGCCATTATTATTCCAGTGTGGAAAAGAAATTCGATGTTATAAATCCCGTAGAATGACAAACTACAGCTTCTACATCATCAGAGCCAGATCCATGGAGGGATGACATGGTTCGTAAAGATCAACTGGAAGATCCTGAACTAAAGCCCATTTTAGAATTTATGGAATCATGCACCACAAGACTTACCTGGCAGGATATGTCGAAATTGAGTCCAGCAACAAAGCGTTATGGGTCTCTGTGGGACTCACTTCACATTCGGAATGGCGTTTTGTACTGAAAAGGGGAATCTGATGACGGTAAAACATCTAGAGGGCAGCTTCTACTCCCAAGGGCAAGGATACCTAACGTTCTTGATGAACTTCATAGTAGTCCAACCGGAGGCCATTTTGGCCTCCCTGCTGAAACCTTGCTGAAGGTTCGGGAACGCTTTTAACTGGAACAAAGCGAGAACTGACTTCGAGAAGTGGTGTCAATCCTGTGTGTCCCGTAAAGGACCAAGACTCGCAGTCGAGGAAAGCTCCATCGTTGTAATGTAGGAGCACCCTTTGAACGAATCGCTCTCGACATTCTAGTTTCTCTTCCACGGACTACTAATGACAACAGATACATCCTTGTTGTCATGGACTACTTTACGAAGTGGCCTTAGCTTATCCAATCGCCGATGAAGAATCGACGACAGTAGCAGAGGCATTAGTTCAAAATTGGATATCAAGATACGGAACACCACTTGAGATTCATTACGATCAAGGAACGAATTTCACCTATGATGTCTTTAAAGGGCTGTGTCAGCTACTTGGAATCAACAAAACCCAAACAACTCCTCTACACTCATAATCGGACGACATGGTTGAGAGGTTTAACCCTAGCGTCAATGACCAGGTACCTGGGTACCTTTTTGCGATTGTTATCGTAATTTTTTATCTTTTCTAATTAGGCCTTGGTAAAATCGCTTTTAATCCTCGTTATTAACACGAATCTGAACTAGTCATATAATTGTAAACTTTTAGGAAAAAAATGGTGTTGGTTTTTTTTTGCATTAATCTTTCTTATACCATTACTCAATAACCAGGTACCTGGGTACCCATTATTGTCTCTCGTCTACAAATTACATGATTATTATTACAACAATTATAATTAAACATAATAATATTTATTTATTATTAGTAGTAGTATTATTTACTATTATTACTATTATTATTATCTCGTGATAATAATAATATTAGTACTATTATTATTATCACGAGAAATATTGTTCTTTAAAAAAATTACGCTTCAGCATATTATTATTTATTATTTTTATTCTCATCATGACAAATATAATTATAAAAAAATACGTTTCAGCACATGCTGTACATTAGCATATTGAGATTGAATGCACAACACAATCTGGTTTTTCACTAGTTTTGCATGATTTTCTCGTTTTTCTCCGAAGTTTCTTAGAAGCAGAAACACACATTTGGTATACTCCAACAACTGGATTTCTTCCAGTTGAATCACGTGCCTGAAAATCTGTGGAAATACTGGAGCTGGACGGTACCGCAGGCAGAGATACACCGTTTGGGGAATTAAAAATGCTTTCTACACCTGACCTGGTTGAAAAATGTCGCATGGCTTGAATATTTCTTGAATGTATCTAATGTATCACGAATGGGTAAGTTTTGAGTTGATTTGTGTGTCCCACTTCATTCACGAGCAATATTATGAGCTGGTGTTTGGTTATATACTGGTAGATCTTTATTCCAAATAGTTCCATTTTTGTCTAAAAAAATATAAATATGCATTACCTTGCGTACGGTCTTGCAGGTAATTCCTCTATTTTTTCCTAGTAAAGTTGTGATTTATATGGATATAAATAAATAAAATAATTACTAATTCATTGTTAATTCACCAAAGCATACAGAAAAATTGCAATATAATATATATCGAAGAAAACCGTCCTTTTCTTACATACAATTCAATGTGAAAAGTACGTATAAAACGAGAGGAAAATAATCAGCCACTTCGTTTTTTAGTAAAAACAGGATACATATATTCGTGAGGACGGTGGTCTAAAGAACAGTTCAATTTAAATAGAAGGGATGGTAGAAAGAAAGGTGATTTCAGCGTTACGATTTCGAAATTCGATGTGGGTACCGGGGTTCCCGGTCATTTAATGAAAGGGAAGCGTTTGGTCATTGACGCTAGGGTTAATCGAACCATCCTTAATAACCTCTACCTCCTGGTTTCAAGAATTCAAGAAGACTGGGACCGAAAGTTATGTCTGTTCCTACTTGCTTATCGCAGTGCCGTCTGCGAAACTACTGAGAAGTAGTTTTATACAACTACTATACAACATCCAAAACTATACAACATCCCAAAACTATACAACATCCCAAATGTTTTTCGGTTGTGACCTCCGTCTGCCATGTGATCTCCTGTTCGGACACCCTCCAGACACGCCTTCATCGCCTGAAGAGTACATCAGTGAACTTGAGGCCCGTTTTGAAGACGTCCATAATTTCGCCCGTGAGCGGATAAACATAGGGACGGAGAAGATGAAGACCCGGTACGACACGAAAGCAACAAGACATATATTCCATGATGGTGACAAGGTATGGTTCTAGAACCCGATTCGACGTAAAGGACTTTCTCACCAAGTTATAGTCGTCTTTAGATGATCCTTATACAGTCCTAAAAAAGACTAAATGACGTCGTGGTTCGTATAAGAAAATCGTCTAATTCTAAGCCTAGAATAGTGCATTATGATAGGCTACCTCCTTACTATGACCATAGTGAATAGAGTAAACAAATGCACAGACCATGGTCGTTCTCTCTTTTGTATATAACATTTTATTTAGTGTAAATAATCCTTTAGTAAGTTTTGTTTATTAATGTTGTTTAAAGTAATTTTTTTGTTCTTTGTATGTATTTATTAGTTATATAAATATGTATTTGTGTGTATGCGGGTTAATTTTGTAATAATTTTAATTGTGATTTTATAGTTTAGTTTTCTATTATGTATACAGTCTATTCTATTATGTATTTTAAGAGCTGTACTGCCCCGGACATGCAATCCTTGAGGAGGGAGCAATGTTACGAATTTTGCCAGTCTATGGTAATCTCGATAAATATGAAAGTTATTGCCAAATTGGCGATGGATTTGGGGACTTATTTTGGTCACCAACCTTCCTGGCCTTTCCTGAACTTTCCAGTCCTTTCTGGACTGTTCCAGTGATTTCTAGCTGGTGGCCTATAGGGGGCGCTTTCGAAGTCTATAAATATATCTCTGACTGGCGTTTTAATTCAGTATTCTTATATGCTCAGATTTGAATGTATTGAAAGCGCGCTAGGCGAGTATCGTATTGAATACTCTGTATCCTGACTTGTGTTTTTAGAGTTTTCTGTTGTTTAGAAAAAGTTGATACGTGCTTTCTGTTAATATTTCTGCATGCGCCTGAAGAATTTGGAGAATAATAAATTGTATTTTGTGTGAACTTTCTGAAGAGGATTTTTATTCCATCCCATAGAACCCAAGAAAAGGAACTATATATATACATACATACATAATATATATATATATATATATATATATATATATATATATATATATATATATATATATATATATATATATATATATATATATATATGTATATATATATATATATATATATATATATCTATATATATATCTATATATATATATATATATATATATATATATATATATATATATATATATATATATATATATATATGTATATATATATGTATATATATATGTATATATATATGTATATATATATGTATATATATATGTATATATATATGTATATATATATGTATATATATATGTATATATATATATGTATATATATATATATATATATATATATGTATATATATATATATATATATATATATATATATATATATATATGTATATATATATATATATATATATATATATATATATATATATATATATATATATATATATATATATGTATATATATGTATATATATATATATATATGTATATATATATGTATATATATATGTATATATATGTATATATATATATATATATATATATATATATATATATATATATATATATATATATATATATATATATATATATATATAAACCCGACAAACACAGAGGCATCGGGCCGGGGTCGGAAGGTTCCTGCCAGCCGATTTCTCCACTGCCGGGCCGGCGCATTAGGTCAGTATCGGATCCGTCACGGGAGTGTCCTCTCGCCCGCGACTACCCCATCGAGTGTCGGACCGCTTCCGGTAGGAATGGATCTATCGTGCATCCGGCTGCGAACCGCGGGCCAGCCGCGCGTATCCGGTCACTGCGGAAACAAAGCCGCCGCGTAACCGATTGTTGACGGGTCGGTTACGTGAACAATAATTGGTGTCGACATACCGTCATCCACCCATATCGTAATTAGCAATGTGCCGTCGATCCGGGCTACGTACCATCACTCTACCGCAATCGGAATAGCGACACTCTTTCAGAATTTTGCATAGAATCCTTTTTATTCATATGCTTTTTATTATTCAGGTTATTTTATAATCTTGATGAATAACATCTACCTTTACAGTTTATCCTGGCCTTTATATTACTAGTATTAATTACTTCTAATTTTATCTTATTCTCGTGTATTTTTCGGCAGTATCAAATACTGATCCTTTCTATTACCTAAAAAAATTTATATGAATCACGAGTTTCCACCATTTTTGCGATATTACATATTAGAGCAAAACTTTATTTTGTTCCCTGTCATATTTACCCAAAACTGGAAGTCAACATATTAAAACCAATCTTTAAAGGTAAATCTATCTTTCCATTTGATCTTAGGTTCCCCACTTTTTCTTTTAATTGTAGAATAAGATAGAGTATGGAAAAATGTACTATGTTTTTATTCTTTCCATTCATATTGTTTTTTAATTTCATCCAAAGAAATGCAACATAAATCCATGTTTTTAATAACTAACCCCAAAAGTTTGTACTCTCTCCAGTAAAAATGCATTATAACAAATTTGATACATTTATTGAAGTAATTTATGTTTAGTGATATGATGAGACCCATAATCAAAACTTAGTTTCAGCTTGTCAAAACTTGCTAAGAATAATTTAAGTAAATTATTTTTTGTATATGGTACTTTAAGTAGAGTTGGTAAATGTTCTTCAGATAAGCAAACTATATTTTCTATAGTTAACTTTGAGAAATTTCATTCCATTCTGTAGTTATAAGGAGTAATCCATGTTTGAAAAATATGAGTTAACTGATTATGTAGGATTTCTTTCAGAATGATTAAAAATGAAAACTGCTTGCAGTTTACTTTTTTTATAAATCTTACCAAGTCATTTATTTTCATAGTTGAAAACTATGACTTAGTTCAAGAAATATTTTATTTTGACACATCTTATAAATAAAAAAATAAAATAAATTCTTTTATCAAGATTGCAGTACAGAAGATAATTATACAAACACATGCTTTTAAATACAGAAAAGGAGAGCTGGTTTAAAATAAAATAGTTTATTCAGAAGTACAGAACATTTTTTTTAACATTTTCTATTATTGCTTTTAAACTTCACTCTACCTCTGTTAGATCTTTAAAAAGCATCTGAAAAAAAAGAAAAGAAAAAATCAGTCCATAAACTTAAGTGAAAGGAAAATTACTCCCATCCCCTGATACAATTTATGGATCAAAACAATGTTTTCATTCTAATTCATGCCTTGAGAACCTGAAATGACACTTTAGGTAATCTCATGTGACCTGTATAATCTTTAAAAAACACTGTATATCTTTTACACCATCCAAAAAACAGAACAAGAAGAATAAAGAATATATTGAAACATGTATAGGAGTATCTTATGTTAGTAAGGCAAAAACTTCTCCAAGAATGAATAAAGTATTATTCATTAAATTCAATTAGGAAATTAAAATTCTGAGACAGAGGTTTAAAAAAAAACTTGAGATAAAACAGCACCCAAACATGAGTGAAGTTTTAAACTGTCATTTTATTGATAACTACTTGCATGAAGTAACTTCCTACCACATTTTTTTAAAGCCAATTAATATTAATTGTTATTTCATTTACTTATCAAACACACATTTTGATATAATAAACCACAACTCACAGTGGATGTCTTAGCTGCTGTTTCATAAACAAACTTTGTCCATGAACATATTTTATATTTCTGAATAAACCTTGGCATTTTATACTTTTATAATATAAACCTCTTTTTTTGGGAAGAGTTAAAAAACTTTCATAAGAGTCATGTTTAACTGAAATCCCTAGACTGCACTTTCTCACTCACCTAAAACCTTAACAAGGTTCACAGTTAAAATAGAATAAATAAAGGAAATCAATATTCAATCCACAAATTATTGAGACCAAAGTTTATGAGAAAGTTCAGATTGGCGTATAATTTAAACAAAACTAATTTGAAATTTTTAGTTATTTAATAAATATTTTTATAGTTTTACATAGAAAAATTTAAATTAGTTAAAAATAAATCTAAAAAAATACTAAAAACAGAGATTTTGGCCACAAGTCCACTGCTGAAAATAAAAGTATATCTCGAGAATAAAAAAAAAGTTTGTTCAGTGAGGTTAAACAAAAACTTACGCAGGTTATGAATCCTAGTGAGCTTATGGTATTTGTCTTCCAATTCCGAAGCTCTGAAGCTAGATTCTAGTTTCAAAATTCTGTAAAGAAACCAATATTTTCTTATAATGCCATAATAAAAATTGAATGGTTTATCAAACCAAGAAGTATTGAACAGTAGAGTTCTTTATAAACTTGCGTATCACTAATATAAAAAAGGGAATAATGTGGCAGTGAAAAGTTATTTTTTAATTGGGTTATTATATATTAATTATATAATTATTAATGATGATTATAATTTTTTTGATTTAGATTTCATTGCTTAATATTGTGGTTAGTACATTGATTAATTGTGATTCCCAAATGATGAAAACAACTCTGGTTTACACTGACAAATTAATTTCTTGATTATTAACATACATAAATAATACGATACAAATTACTACATAGTTCCTGCTGCATTGACACATTAGTTACAACTTCTTTATTTCTAAATTAATTCTCTACGACTCATACATTTATTTCATTCACTTATTATGATAACATTTTATAAACATAATCACTCATATATCCATGTTCCATTACTACCAATATTTACTCATATATATATAAGCATAACATCATATTAATTAAATTAATTTGTTTTTACGAATCATCGGTCATCTCCTTAATATTTTATACTCAATAACATCCTCATCGCGCTCTATATTTATTATTAAGGCTACACATTGTGAAGCAATGACAGTAATATAAAAAGGAAACGCAAAAAGTCGCTACCTCGAAAGATGACTGTTGGATCACTATGATGGGTGGCTGGAATTCGTAAGGACGAACTTCGTTGTATTATCATCCCACGGAACTAGGGCACTTTCTTCGTCTGGTATAAGGCTCCGTCAATCATGGCAGACACTCTACACGGGATACTGGGGCACGCTCATCATCGGTTCTCTGACTCCTTCACTCCTTGCAGACCCTCGGCACGGGACACTGGGCGCTCTCTTCCTAGGTATTTTTGGGCTCCTTTGCATGGGCCACGACTTATATTATATCATCGGGGTTTCTTCGTACATATTCATCGGATCGACACTACTTCTATTACTGGAAACTTCTAACTAACTATCCTCATAGGTTTATGTGCCTTCCTTTCTTATTTCCTATTATTTGCTCTTATTAATGCTAACTCCACCTCTTACAATTTCCATTGGTCATATTATAACCATGCCATCGCCATTCGTCCGTGGCTGCCTCCTCTCAATCCCCTTTTCACCAATGCGCATCGAGGGCGATATTTATAAAATTCTCCCACTAACTTAACATTTCCCATGCTTTGGATTCAGGGTGGCCTGTTTTATAGCCATCATAAATTGTGTTCCCTTCCTTCTTTTCTTCTATTCGTGCAACTCACTCTCTTGAACTTTTATCTTATACTTCTTGCTACAAGCACAATCTATAAATTTCGATTCGCTATATTGCTGGCTTTCTCCCCTTCTCTTTTAATTGCCCGTCATTTGCCATGTTTCTTTCTTACATTTAGCAATTATTTTACTTCGTCCTGTAATTTTAAATTCTCCTGCCCCTGGCCGTGACACTACTGTCATGTCCCTATGACAAATAACCCCTTTACATATTACTTTTAGCTAAGTTCTTATTTATTTTCCACAGTATGATACCTAAGGACTTTCATAAAGTCTTTAGAAAACAAAGAGCTTACCAGTTATTCAGAACATCTCACATTTTTAATAAAAATTTTACAAATGACACACACATAATGCAAAAGTTTACCTAAAGTTTTAATATAAATATAACACACATGATGTTATCTAAATAAAGGTTCTCATCCTTGTCAGGTTCTACAAGATTTTATATTGAAACTGAGAAATTAAATTATATAAATGCATAATGACCAACAATTTAATAACTTAGGGATGAAAAATGGAATAACATTTTGCATATATTTATATACATATGATTATGCAAAAACAAACAATAGAAACAATTATAAACATTAATATTCACATGTATGCTCATATGTGAATGAGTTTTTTGCTTCCTTTATTCATGCATACATACTGCATGATGGGGCATAAATCAGAATTATGTGGTTTGTTGTGTTAAAAATATGCATATCCCATATATGATCTATAAGTATAAAATCAATAAACTTCTGCTAGAATTTATAAAAATTATAGCATGAAATTGAATCTTCTTAGTTGGGATTGTGAAGTGTGTATAAATATCCATAATATGCTAAATTTTATGTTTCCTAATAATAAGCCCAAGTTAACATACAGGCAAAATGCTCTCAATGATGCCTATATTACCATTAAAAACATGAATGATGTATTTGGATAGCAGTCAAAATTATACCACCATTGACTCTTTTTTAAAATTTCTTAGAATTTCAGATCTGGTACTATAAAATATATCAAATGTTCAAATGTTTTGATTGTCTCATGGATTTTGTAGACATTCATGAACAGAAAGATTTAATGTTTTATACAAACTGGTGAAAAAAAGTTAGGTTAGAAAGAAATAGTAGAGGTCTTTTTATAAACATATTAAGAACTTATTGTCATATTAATCAGTCATTTTTTGTTATTTTTTCCACCAATTTCATTGTACTTATTTATTTTAAAAACTTTTTTCATGCTACTAATTGTGTTTATAAATATTTTTCTCTTTGTTTAGGGAACACTGCATTTATATATCAATAATAATTACAAATATCAATATATTCAATAGTTATATACAACATTATATATCAACAATTTTTAATATCCATAATATAACCAATATTGGTTGCTTTTAACATTTTTGTTACGATGACATTTGATTATTTTTCAGGAAGAAATATAATTAATCTGTTATATAAACCTTCTACAGAAAACTGGAATTCCTAAACAATTTAACATGATTCAATTAAGGCTCTCCAAACGAATTACTGCTAAAAAGGCACTTATGTGTGCATGTTAATATGGGATAGTTGTTAATGTTCATTATAATCATGGATTTTACTTTTATATTTTGCTGTACTCTATATTTATGATTATAATGCATCTCTTCTCTCTTTGTGAATATGCTTTGTCTGAATTTCAATTTATTCATAATTTGAGTTGGGATATTTGATTATATGCTTATCAGTGATCTAATTCGGTGAATGAATAAATTTTGGAGTAAAATATCAACCATAGAAACAAATGTCAATTACATTAAATAACTTACTATACACGGATCATGATTATATTGTGCTATAATCTAAAAATTATTAAAATTTAGATATCAAACTAATATTTCATTGATTTAACATACCATGAATAAATCATGAATAACCATAATTTTCCATATAGAAAGGATAGTTAAATTAGTTACCGAGTCATACTTGTACGTTCGTGGCACTTATGCATTGATAAATACAAAAATACATTATAAAAACACATGTAATTTTTCAAAGGTTACCGATTACCGTTTTGAAGAAACTAATTTTACCCTTTATATATATACTTCAGGCCAATAAGTTCACATTTAATTTGCATTGCATTACTACAAAATAATTTTCAAAAGACCTTTAGAGACGAACAGCTTATAGATAGTTATTGAAAACATTCTCAGATTTATAATAACTCTTATCGTATAATATCTATCACAATAAAGCAATTTTTTGTATGTACACATTCTGATAATCTACAAATCTATATACTTGTAAATATATAATTTAAAAACATGGAATGCATTAATAAGTTAAGAAACAATTTATGTATCTAAGTAATCTATTTTGGAATAATTTTCCCTGCCCTCATCTCTAATAACACTGATAAAAGTGATTTCAAACACGATACAAATTAGAAAATTAAATGCACATGGCATCTATATTGACACAAATTTAAAATTCTAAAACGATCTAAATTTCCAAAATTTTGAAATAAATCTGAAACACAAACCTGTAGTTTGAAGATCATATTCACACTGCATTGTTCTGGATTTCAAACATCGGGAGCCACTCTTAATGCAACAAGTCACCGGATTCTTCAGTCTTGAATTCCTAGGCCTTGGTGCTTGGCTCTGTCAACACTTTCTCTCAGCCACATTCTTACCAGTTTTCTTATTAAATACTCCAGTGGTTCTTTGAATGAATTCAGGAATAAAACTGAGTTCACATACCTATAAAAATTAATATATATATACACTCAATTCCAAGAATATGTACACTCAGTTGCAAAAAGTATGCACCATTATGTTATTCCTAAAGAGTGAAATTGTTTTATTTTATATCTTCAGAGAGAGTAGAAATATAATCTAAATATCAAAGCCAGTTCAAAATATTGATTAATAGCAATTGAAATTCAAAATGTTCCTTAAATAAGCTTTTTATTAAATGAGATATTCAAAATAAAAAAATTGTCCAATATTTGCTATTGTTGCAATATTTACTTGACATGTGGATATTGATTAAACAATATTTTGATCTGATAGATATAAAACAGAGAATATAAAATAAAGAAATTGGATAAATATAAAATAAAGAAATTTCACCTAGTAGGAATTTACATATACATACACTCAAGAGCTAAAACATTATGACCACCCCTACATTTTGCAATGAATTCGCCTGGATGACGTGGAAGGCACGTGATCAGGTAGAAGTGGAATTTAACTGCTGCTGGAGAGTCTGAAGAATCATTCTTTCACTTACTTCTGTGTGTGATGGGAAAGGCTCCGGATCTAAGCGACTTTGATAGAGGGCAGATTGTAATCGAAGGCTCGGAACAAGTATTTCCGAAACTGCACGACTCGTGGGTTTTTTCGCGACCTACAGTTGTTAGTACTTATGCAAAGTGGATGAATGACGGTGAAACCAGCAGTAGACGACATGGTGTTGGACGTCCACACGCTATCAAAGAAAAAGGTCGTCGGAGACTGTCTCGCATGGTGAAGCAAAACCGGAGCCAGACAGTGGCTCAGCTGACAGCCCAATTCAATGCAGGGCCAAGTAGAATAGTATCGCAGCACACTGTTCAGCGGACACTGTTGAATATGGGGCTACGCAGCAAGCGTCCCACTCGTGTGCCTTTGCTGACCAAGCGTCATCGCCAACTGCGCCTGCGCTGGGCCCGGGAACATCGCGACTGGCCCATGGATCAGTGGGAGAAAGTTGCCTGGTCAATGAATCACGGTTTGTCGTTCATCACGCCGATGACCGTGTCAGGATACGCCGTCTTCCAGGCTAACTGTTGCTCCCTCAATGTACAGTAGGTCATACACAGGCCGGTGGTGGCGGTATTATGCTTTGGGGGACGTTCTCTTGGGCGTCTCTGGGATCCGTGGTTGTGGTAGAGCAGACCATGAATGCTACAGGGTATCTGAACATCATTGCGGACCAGTTGCACCCTTACATGGTCTCTGTTTTTCCAGCTGGAAATGGAATGTTCCAACAGGACAACGCCCCGTGTCACAAGGCTAAAATTGTGTTGGAGTGGTTCTAGGAACATGATGCTGAATTCCAGTTAATGTTCTGGCCGCCTAACTCACCGGATCTCAATCCGATAGAACACATTTGGGATGTCATGGGACGGCAGCTCAGAGTTCAAAGACCACCAATTAGCAATATCTCGGATTTGCGTGACCGTTGCTTAAACATCTGGTACAATCTGTCTCCGGCCATCTACCAAGGACTTTTGGCATCCATGCCAAGGCGGGTTGAAGCTGTGTTGAACGCCAAAGGTGGGCCAACTCGTTATTGACAGGTGGTCATAATGTTTTGGCTCTTGAGTGTATATAGCAATTGAGTGTACACATAAAACATTATTAATAGAATTAAAAAAAATTCTATTTTAAGGCTATTAAGATTATACATGAAAAGTACCTATTAGTATTTAGTATTTAAATTAAAATATATAATTATACTAAATACATTCTTTTAAATTATGATCACAAAAATTTTAAGAATATTTGTTCTTTATTTCTTTATTATGTATAAAATGCACAATATTTTATAAAGATTACTCAAAACATAAGTTGATAAGGAATTCAATAGATCCTTTTGTATGATTTACAAGTTAATTTTTAGAATCTTTTTGAATCCATCTTTTAACATTTAGACATGGATTATTTGTTGCCCATTGATACCTGGCAATAAGAACATTATCCATTTTCCTATTAAATATATTTTACAATTTTTCACCATTGAATATTTACCCTTGCAGCAATCATGTGTAACTGATTTATCATCCAGTAGTAAAAAACGGTTTAATTTCGATTAATATATTTAAAAAAAATTCTTTATAATATTCTTTCCATTTTCTTTAAATAAATAAAATGGAAAATATTATAATGGAAATGAAAATACATTTTTATTTTTCAAACTAATTTTGTAAATTTGGAATCGATATTTGTGCATGTATTTTATACTTTCTAAAGGATATAAAAATCTAAATAGAGCGTACAAATTACAATTCTAATTATTAATTTAATTAGCAAATACTTATTTAAATAAATATAAAATTTCAACTCACCCTGGAATTTTGTGTTACTTGGAAATTTTCTCTGGATGAAATAAGCAGATAGCAGAAGCAAAAACATGTGCAATAATCTTAATATTAGGGTTACGAAAATAGCGTCATTCACCACCTCCAGAAATATACGTCATGCATTTTAAGGTCACGTGAGAGCCGGCTTTCCGCTGACAGTTGTGACATGTTGCCTCTGCCTTCATTCATTGGTCGAGGGAGCTGCAATTCAAACTATACGACCCGCCTATCTTCTCCGAAAAAAAATTATGGCGATGAGCGGTCAGTTTGAATTTAGTAGTTAAAACAAAGGGGAGTTCCGTAAAAATAAATTAAACAATTAGAAAATTATGTGAAAAGATTAGGAATGACACTTAATGAACACAGAGTAAGTTTTTAGGGGAATTAAAGAGAAATTACAAAGATATTACAATTATTAGGTCAACATAGAAAATACTTATGAAGTGATAACATGCGTTGGTAGCTGAGGAATTTCTCTTCTGTTTTCATAAGTTTCTGGTGAGCTAAAAACACAAAAGATGACTTCCTCCCCCCCCCCCTTTTTAAGTGAATAGTAAGATTTGAAGTGAATTGAAGAGAAATTACAAAGATATTCCAATTATTAGGTCAACTTAGAAAATACTTATAAAGTGATAAAGTCATCAATTTTTATGAAGTAAAAAAAGTTATATATATATATATATATATATATATATATATATATATAATTATATTTATAAAAAAAACTTAACTTATGAACTTGCATTTATCTCTACTATCCATTCAAATTTAAATTAGTAAATATAACATATTCATCATATAGTTCGTCTTATAAGTGATGTTTGAATAACCATAGTCAGAAATTACACAAATTATGATGTATGTTCATTATATTTTTTGTTAACAGCATGATATGTTTTCACATGCAATTTAAAATTTAAAAAAAATTATGAAATGTACATTCATATGCTGACATACAATAAATTCTAAAGGAGCTTATAGTCAATATTACACGAAATTTCAAGATATACACGTAAGCCAGATATTAGGCTGTTAACATTTGAAGTTATGAGTTTGCTTCAACACCGAAGTTTAAAAAAAAAACGCAGAACAACTGTATACCTCTAAGAACAGAACAATGTACTTATTATAACTACACTCAAAGTTACTATAGTGGTACAAAAATGTTGAAATCCTCATTTTTTAAAATTGTTTATTTAAACACATTGCAGTCACGCCGTAATTTGAAAAAAATATATATATATAATATATATATATATATATATATATATATATATATATATATATATATATATATATATATATATATATGTATATATATATATATATATCTATATATATATATATATATATATATATATATATAAACTTGCATTTCTGTCTATTATCCATTCAAATTTAAGTTAGTGAATTTAACATATTCATACTATACTTCGTCTTAGAAGTAATGTTTGAATAACAATAGTCAGAAATTTCACAAATTCAAATCCAAATCCAAATTAAATTGTTTCTTTGCAAGTGGATTGCTTTCGTATTGCAGACTATATTCTGTAAGCAAGTAATTAATATCAAGGTACATATGCTCATAGTAAAAAAATTAAAGTATGAAAAGTTAAAATTTAAAAGGTAAAAGGTTAAGAATTTAAAAATTAAAGAAGTAATTTCGGTAAGAAATTAATGGAGAGAATAAAGTTAAAACTTTAAAAAGTTAAAAAATTTACAATTTAAAAAATTAAATTTCCACGGTATAAAAGTTATTAAGATAGATGAAATGGCCCATACCAGAAAAAAAATTTTAAGAAGTACTTAGATAAGAACTGCAAGTAATCATAAAAATGGGCCCTTTCAGGGGTCATACATTTTCGTATTGACATGAATGTAGAGTTCCAAGGGGGAAAGCTAAATATAGCCAGAAGAGAAATTTTGAAAAAAAAAGGAGCGCCTGGGATCGAACTCACACCATTCGTAATACCAGGCCAACACGTTAGCACAGTGCAACGGTTGCACGTAAGAAAGTACGAAAGATACTATAATTAAGTGACGAAAACTACGTCATAGCCAGAAAAGTTAGCAGCTCTGCCGATCCATCAGTCAGAGTCCGAGTGCGTATTGTCGAAGGGAAGATTCTAGCCGCCTGTTTCTGTTCTCCCCTACTTTTGAGTTCGGAGGTTTTAATTTAATAATGAAAAAAGTTTAAAGATTTGAAAATTGAGGATGATATCAGTGCACGCGTCTCGTCCTTCCGCGTATATCGGTACTAGTTGCGATAACCTGCTATGCTCGGTTCGCGACAGTAGCCCGTCTCCGTGTCTGCTAAGAAACATACGTTTGTTTACCTTCAGCTGTTAATAGTAAGATATATATATATATATATATGTGTGTGTGTGTGTAACACCACCGGACGCTAGCGAGGATGGGGGCGAAAACGGTTGATATATTCTCCCCACGACCTTGCGTCACGAACAACTTTCATTCAGTTCTGCATCAAACGTCGTCGGCCGGTGTAACTTTTTGACATCTTGAAGGTAGTTATCCAAATATGGCCCCTCAAGCCTCTAAAATACCTGGGCACACAAAGAACACCACTTCATCCAACAAACTTTAATTTTCGTATCAACTGCTAGATCTTTACATGACGACAGAAATCTGGGGATTGCTCACATCTACATAACGCAGAGTCTTTTATAGACTTTTTGGTGTGGCTCGTCATGTGATCTTAAAAGGAGAAGTTAATTGGCTAATGATTAGGAGTGACATGATACTTACATAATAATTGAGTGGAAATAGTGTAGTTTTCGTACCCAAGCTACGTGGCTTTGTTCGTTTTAACTGGAATGCAAGTAACTCATGCCCGAAATGAATTTAGAATGAAGCAAGGAAATTAAATAAAGAAAGGACAATTAAGTATCATAATATGAATAAAGTGTGATATGATGCACGTTTTGTAGAATCTTACTTTACTGTTGAAGATTTAGTACTATATGAAGAATTCCAATACCCTAATACAAGAAAATTAACTTCACCCTAATCTGGACCTTACACTATTTTAAAACAATTGTCAAAAGTTAACTATGAAATTGATAAACCAAATTTTCATACCAAATGAAATTCTGAAATAGTCCATGCTTGCAAATTAAGGTATTATAATGCACCAGAAAAGTTAAAATTATATGACGAATAATGACAAAACTTAGATCCAATTTTCTTTTTATTTTTTTTTCCTCGATGCTAACATCATTGACTTCACATTTTAAGTGATAAAAAATATTGCGTGTAGTCCTAGTAAACATAAAAATATTTTTAAAAAAATTATCTTACTTAAACTTTCTTTTAAAATACTGTTCTTTGTGAATTTTTTTTGGATCTAAATTAAAACCCGAATATGAAATTCTACCTCTTTTATGTTTCGTAAATTATCTCCTTCTTGTAAAATCTGTCGTATCACCCACCTATATCATCGATTTTTGGAAGTCATCCGAACTGCCTGAAAAACTTCAAATTCACCACATTTTTTCAGTCACCAGAGGAGTTGAATAAATTAACTAAATGATAATTACTAGAAGAAAACCGACCATGGGGTGGCCTCTCCGTAACCGCCCCCCATTATTATTTACATTTCTACAGGTATAGCATTTGCATATTTTCCTATTTCTCCATCTTTGTACTATGCAAGATGTTGTTTTTGGCTGTCATATTCTGTTGGGAGATTCACGGTTGGTCCACTGTACGGGTATTTCTCTTTCTCTCATATTAGTCCCTGTACAATATGGAGAATGATACCCACTTTTTACGCAAACATAAACATAACCCCTCAATCCTTAGAGGTAGAATTAAACAGAATTTAAAACTAAGAGTCTGGGTGACACACATATAAACAGGTACCTAAAACAAAAAATACTTTAAAAATACGACTAAAAATAAATGAACACAAATGACTATTAAATGAATGTAAGTTGAATATTAAGTGAAAATGTTTTGAAAATAGGTAAATAATGTTAGAAGAAATTTGAATAGAAGAAACAATGAATATTGAATATAATTTTCTTTAATAAGTAAATAATGTTGGAATCAAAGTGAGTATAATGAATAAGAACTTCATATATTCTAGTTTTCGAAATGATTGAGTTTTGCATCTATATAAATAAAGCAGAGTGTCTCTATGTATGTATGTATGTAACGTATACAAATCTACATTTCTTGACGAATCTGGTTGAAACTTCGTATATTTATGTTTTGAAGCCTGGAGATAATTCTAAGATTAGTATGGAAGCTTTAAAATAGTTTTAAAGGTCTTTTAATTCTGCAAGTACTTCACCGTTTCACTCATCCTGAGAAAACATGGACGACATATCTCCCGTATGGTGCAGCCATCTGTCGGCAGCGACGGGAATGAAAATTGATGGGAATTTAACGGGGAACTGATGGGAACATTTGTATGACCCTAAAAAGGGCTTTTTTTCTTTTGTGGGGCCCGAGCATAGCCGAGCGAAGCCCGGCTAGTTGTAATAAATGTTCTGTAATTTTTTTATGCAATTTATATAATATAGAAGTGGGGATTTTATTAACAATGTAATTTTATAAATGCGACTTTATTAAAAATGCGATTTACATACAAAAGTATTGTTTTGTTACAAGTCAAGATTTACAAACGTATTGTTTTGTTACCAGTGTAATGTTTTATGTGTATTCTGCGCTTGCGAAAAAAAAATAAGACACAGCACCAAACAGACTGTGATTTTTAATATAACTTCCTAAAAATATTGATGACTCTGCCTCAGTTTGGGAAAGGACTACCAAGTTATGTTGGACAGATAATTCATTACATTCAGAAAATAAATATATAAGTAAAATTTTTTTTAGACTCACTCCATAGTAGTGAAATTTGAAGAGAATGTTACAGAGTTTAAATTTTGAATTATTGTCAAATTATACTTTTAGTGCTTATTTTTTTATATTCTTGTTGTCGCAATTTATTATTTGTATTGAGTAACTCGGGGTGGTGAAGAAATGATTTCCAATGTGTACTTCAGGTAAAAAAATTTTTGCAATTTTATAATTTTTAATATAGATTTAATTGATTTTCTGCTGAGAATTTTGTTGTGTGGAGGAGACGTCCAATACTCAATAGTCGTTTCAGTTGATGATTATGTAGAGTTTTAAAATTTAAGTTTTTCTTTTTCTTAAATTGATTTTTTATGTTCTCAGTGAAATTTGTTATTGATGCACTGTGGTTTCGTCACGTGATCATTACATCTTATAACTATTAAAAATAAGTTTATAACAGAATTATTATTTTTTTCCAAATTTATGTCAAGCCCTTTTTACTCACCCAGCCGGGTGAGTCTGCCCTCCAATGCAGGCATTGTTGGTCAGCCTCTTCTCGGGCGGGGGGATATTCTATAACATAAAACCCCCAATATCCTTTTAAATTCTAGTTATTCTAAATTTCATTTCGGGCATGAGTTACACGCATTCCAGTTATAACGAACAAAGCATGGGTAGCGTGGGTACGAAAACTACACTATTTCCACTCAAGTATTATGTAAGTATCATGTCACTCCTAATCATTAGCCAATTAACTTCTCCTTTTAAGATCACATGACGAGCCACTCCAAAAAGTCTAAAAAAGACTCTGCGTCCTGTAGATGTGAGCTCTCCCCAGATTTCTGTCGTCATGTAAAGATCTAGCAGTTAATACGAAAATTAAAGTTTGTTGGAAGAAGTGGTGTTCTTTGTGTCCCCGGGTATTTTAGAAACTTGAGGGGCCATACTTGGATAACTACCTTCAAGATGTCAAAAAGTTACACCGGCCGACGACGTTTGATGCAGAACTGAATGAAAGTTGTTTCTGACGCAAGGTCGTGGGGAAAATATCAACCGTTTTCGCCCCCATCCTCACCCGCGTCCGGTGGTGTTGCACACACACACACATATATATATATATATATCTTACTATTAACAGCTGAAGGTAAACAAACGCATGTTTCTTAGTGAGTAGACACGAGGACGGGCTACACTTGCGAACCGAGCATAGCAGGATATCGCAACTAGTACCGATGTACGCGGACGGACGAGACGCGTGCACTGATATCATCCTCAATTTTCAAAACTTTAAACTTTTTTCATTATTAAATTAAAACCTCCGAACTCAAAAGTCGGGGACAACAGAAACAGGCGGCTAGAATCTTCCCTTCGACAATACGCAGTCGGACTCTGACTGATGGATCGGCAGAGCTGCTAACTTTTCTGGCTATGACGTAGTTTTCGTCACTTTAATTATAGTATCTTTCGGGCTTTCTCACGTACAACCGTTGCACTGTGCTAACGTGTTGGCTTGGTATCACCCATGCTGTGAGTTCGATCCCAGGCGCTGCTTATTTTTTCAAAATTTCTCTTCTTGCTATATTTAGCTTTCCCCCTTGGAACTCTACATTCATCTCAATACGAAAATGTATGACCCCTGAAAGGGCCCATTTTTATGATTACTTGCAGTTCTTATCTAAGTACTTCATAAAATTTTTTCTCTGCTATGGGCCATTTCATCTATCTTAATAACTTTTATACCGTGGAAATTTAATTTTTTAAATTGTAATTTTTTTAACTTTTTAAAGTTTTAACTTTATTCTCTCTATTAATTTCTTACCGAAATTACTTCTTTAATTTTTAAATTCTTAACTTTTTACCTTTTAAATTTTAACTTTTCATACTTTAATTTTTTTACTAATGAGCATATGTACCTTGATATTAATAACTTGCTTACAGAAGATAGTCTGCAAGACGTAAGCAATCCACTTGCAAAGAAACAATTTGATTTGGATTTGAATTTGGATTTGTGTAATTTCTGACTATGGTTATTCAAACATCACTTCTAAGACGAAGTATATTATGAATATGTTAAATTCACTAACTTAAATTTGAATGGATAATAGACAGAAATGCAAGTTTATATATATATATATATATATATATATATATATATATATATATATATATATATATATATATATATATATAAATATAGGTGAAACATGTTGATTATCGCTGTTTTTCCCGATACTTTTTAATTTTGCATAGCTTTTTAGATTGGAGCGTTGTTAACTTGTCTCGGTGTTGGGAGGTATTTCCGGTATTCAGGGGTTAGCATATGCCGTGGGTGCTGTGGTGTACTTTTTATTGCTTTTATGTTTTATATATCATATTATTATAGAGTAGTTGTTGTTTTAATTGTAAAAACGTATAATAAGTAAAAGAAATATAAAAAATAAAAAATGTATAAATCGTGAATGTGCTGGAGTGGGGTCATGTGGAATTTGAGGTATAGGAAGCAATGCTATTTGATAGATGTATTCGGAAAAGACTTGGAATGGCTTTTTAAAAAAAATTTAAATAATTTTAAATGAAAATTTCTAGTAAAGTATGCATAACGCCTGGCAACACGTCTGGTTTTGAATCAGACGTAGCCCGGTTGTCGGTTATTAAGGTGCACCGGCAATCGACAACCACCCAACAAACACAAGACTGACGGCAACTTGACGGGCCGGTTCTGGAGGCGCCGGTAGAACGATAGGCTCGGGGAAAATGATCCGTACCGTTGCCGGGTGATTTACGAATCTCCGACGCGGAATCCCGTATTGTGTACCCGTTTGAGGGCCGGTGATAGTTGGATAGGAATCGACCCGAAACCACTCTCCCTGTAACGTCCCGGAATCGATAGTCCGATTCGTAACCACAAGTAACAGAAATCTGCATCAGAATTATGGATTTGAAAGGGAAGGCGAAGATTAGATTAAACAGACTTTTCATAAATATTTATTTCACTTTTGTGAAACTTCTTTCGCACGAAAAATTCACATAATTTTCCTTGTATGAAAAGATTGTATTATATCAGAAGTATACGGCTGACATAATATAATCTTTCGGTTATACTATGTGATATATGCATAATATATATCATCTATATATTTAATTTGCTAAACCGACTTTTTGGGCAGTCCGTGAGAGAAAACTACTGCATCAATTTACTTCATTTTGGTCTTAAACGAAAGATTGTAATCTGTAGATTTGTTAAATTTGGTTTTTGTGACAGCAATTTCCATTAATTAGCGATAATTTACAATTTACAATTGATTTTTACGCATGCTCAGTGGCATGTTTAAATCTGTCTTTAGAAACTCACTGTTTCCGCGCACGCTCAGTGACATGTTTTAATGGTAAACACGTTTATTCCGAGAAGTCTCTCTAGATCTATCTCTGCCTTATTTATTTTTATGATAATTATATTTGTGAAATACAACAGTAAACCTCATGGAAATTGTTTATTTCATGCTGTTTAATTAGCGATAATTTACAATTTAAAAAAATTGCTTTCTGCACATGCTCAGTGACATTTTTAAATCTGTCTTTAGATACTCACTAAGCGCGAAGCCGCTTAATCACAATTTGTTTCTGCGCATTATTATGATTTTCAACATTTGACAATGATGTGTTGAATATAATTTGTGTATTAGTACATTCATTTACAATCTAGCCGTCATGTTTTGACAGACATCAACTATTGTTAGATTATATTAGTTTATTTTTGGCTTTTATATAGAAATGAAATAAGCATCCACTTACAAATGGATAATTTTTTCGATCAAGAGTTTATGCACAAGAGAGTAAAGAGTAGTACCTGCCTAAATTTGTTTTTCATTTTGATTAAGGCGGACTTTTCGGCAGACTCTCTTGGATGCCAAAGCGGGTATCTATCTGGCGCTTCATTTCATACTCAGGTTCTCTGCGATTTACTTGGCAACCCTACCACCAGTTGCATTGGGCCAATATCAATTTCGTTAGGCGCTACATTTCGTTTTTTGGTAGACCGCTCGGTTACACTTATTTGGACTTTTCGGTGATGGTGTTGATAATTATTTCATGATTTAAATATTTCGTGACGCAGGAATTGGATCCATTTTTTTTATAGAAACATGACCATTTTAGCTTATTTTCGGCACTTTTTTTTTCGCGGGGGGGGGTAAGTATATTGATTTTGTAATGAATAACGTGACCGTTTTTATTTATCAGAAGATAGATATATTCATAGCATAAAGTAAAATACTTCGAGTGACAGTTCTCTTTTAAATGAAATTGCGTCCGAATGCATTTCAATAAACGTTTAACAGATTAAACACTAAAAACATATCCTACATTTTTAAACCTCTATGCAGTCATAATATTGTTATTAAAATATTGAGGTACATTGAATTTTATTCGTCATTTTTTACCGTATTTATTCGCATACTTTATAGCTAGTGATGTATAGAACAATAAAGAATGAATCTAGGAAATGAAATAAAAATAATTGATGACTGAAAATAAATTTCATATAGCAGATCAACGTATATGTAAATGTAAGCACAAATACTTTATAAGTTTTACCACCCATTCATATGAACTGTATTCATATTTTTAGAATATGCTTCATAAAAACAAACTCCATCTCATCAGAGATAAAATTAGAAAGTGTGTGTTTGTATGTATGTAAATGTTGACAGTAATTTAGAAGCTTTTAATGTGCTAGTAAATACAGGGCAGTTTCTAGGGTAGCTGTCATACGTGTTCGAGAATAATTCCCCCCCCTCATACCGTATGGATTAATTGAAATTTCTCTGAAATATTTTTATCTTAAATGAAACAACGAATTACAGAAAATATTATAAATTCAGTTTATTTTTTAACTTTATAACCTAACATAATAATTATTAATGTATTGATATAACAACTAAATGATTACGTTATATTAAATACATACAACACATATCTATTAATACATATACTTAGTAAGTCAGTCAAAAAGATAATCTTTCCTTTCCTTGCTTTTTTTGGGCGTTCTGCCCGTAGAATTTTTTTTGTGAGTGAGAAAAACAGAAAGTTCGGGCTTTCCTTCGCACTATTAATGATTAATAAGCCCCAAACCTATTGGAATAATGTCTTATTTGCCGATGAAAGCAAGTTTATCATTTTTGGTTCCGATGGGCGTATAATTGTATGGAGAAGAAAAAATGAGGAACTTAATCCTAAGAACTTAGTAGAAACAGTTAAGCATGGCGGTGGAGGTGTCCTTGTGTGGGAGTGCATGTCAACATCAGGACTAAGTAATTTGGTATTTATTGATGGCATAATGAATCGTGCTTTTTATATAAATAATTTAAGAGACAATTTAAAATTATCAGCCTAAATTTTTGGGTATTTGAAATTTTTAATTTTTTTTAAATCAAGATAACGATCCTAAGCCCACAGCTCTCAACGTTCGCCTCTGGTGTCTCTATAATTGTCCACAAGTTTTGAAAACACCACCTCAATCGCCAGATTTAAACTCAATAGAACATTTTTGGAGAGAACTGGAGGTTCGAGTACGAAAACACGACATTTTTAAAAGAAAAAGCGAACTAAAAACAATTATGATGGAAGAATGGATGAACATTGATGCAGAAATTACAAAAGAACTAGTGCAATCTATTCCCAGACGTTTAAAAGCTGTTGTTGATGCTAAAGGATATCCTACTAAATATTAATTTAACAAAAAATTAGAATATTTTCTTATAAGTAGAGATTTTTTTACAAGTGTTCGATGACTGTTGTGGGATAAAGTTTTTGTTACTTTTTGATTACTGGTTTCTTAAAAATAAAGTTTTACTATGTTTAAAAAATATTTCATGTAGTTTTGTTAAGAATAGATTATACATCTTATTGTTAAATACGCATTCTGAAATATTCATTTTAATTAATGGATAGACCCCTATTTCATTAAAAATCGTAAGTGTACGAACACTTTTGGGAGCCACTGTAAATAATGAGGCATATTTGATGGATTTCTGCTGATTCTAGTGAGGTGCTCTGATATTTTAATGAAATAATATCATCAAGTTTCCTTACCTGTGAAATATTTTTATTGGTTAGCAATCACAAAATCCAGCACAAAAATTAGAGACAAAAAGCTTTGTTTTTCAGTTGTTGAGGTGGACACGTTCAAAATTAATATAGTGCAAATTATCCCGGGCCGTGATTTATAGGCTCAGGGCATAAAATAGTATTTTCCTGCAACCTGACAAAAACCGCCCTAACCGACGCTATTTGATGGGTTAAAACGTGTTAAATAAAAACGAAAAATTAATTTCCCAACTGGTTGCTACGTGGAGTAGCGTTTTTAAAACCAATGTAGTTTTGTTTATTTCCAGTTATACTTGTAAAATTCATTTTTAACTCTAAGTAGTTATCTAGCATAATGATAATATTTTTATATTCATTATTTTACTAATAAATTAGTTTTAAGTTTTTTAACCGCGCATCCGCCCCCCCTCCCCCTTCCCCTCTCGACTTTCCTGCTGTGTGCTGCGCCTCGCTTGGGGTAGTCAGATTCCTTTGTGTCCTCCCTCTGTGGACACTTGCAGGTGCAAGTAGCAGAAAGGACCGTTTTCTGAGAAAGAGTGTGTGTGGGGGGGGAATTCTAAAAATAGACGGGAATGCTCTTTGGGCAGTCGCCAATCTTTTATACAGGACGTATAAAAATTGGCGATGTTGTTTTGGCGAAACCTATAGCGCACGCTATTTATGCCAATTATATTCCGACACAGTTAATGTCTGCAGTTCTCTACATGGTTGAACATTTCCTATCTCTCCGATGCTCGACTGTGTGGGATTTTCTTTATCTCCAACATTTTTTTAATATACCGTCATTGGACAATGACCGAGAGGTATGTTTATATTTTGTACTTGTTATTTTAAGTAAACTTCGTAAATTTTCTCGAGAAAAGAAAATTATAATATTTTCTATAGAGGAAATTTATTTCATTCTTCTCAAAGTTAAAAGTGAGGTGTAATATATATTTGAAAACCACGAATTACCCGATTATATAATCTTAATTTATATAATTTATTTGAAAATGATTTAAAATTAAAATTGAATGTAGTTCAATGTTTTATAAATTTTGTTCTGTCCTTTTTTCAGTCTTATCGTATTCAGCAATATAAGACTGTAGGATGACAGAATATTATTATTTTTATCACCAAAGAATAAACTTATCAAGACGTATTTGAAGATGTCTCAAAACAAAATATTTCTTGAACAGCTAAGCTTTAACAATGAACCATTCTTTGATATGCAAACTATGAAATTTTTTCACTTGTCAACTACTAAAAAGTACTGAACAAAATTTATAAAACATTGAACTACTTTCAATTTTAATTTTAAATCATTTTCAAATAAATTATAACAATTAAAGTTATATAATCGGGTAATTCCTGGTTTTCAAATATATAATACACCTCACTTTTAACTTTGAGAAGAATGAAATAAATTTCCTCTATGGAAAATATTATAATTTTCTTATCTCGAGAACATTTACGAACTTTACTTAAAATAACATGTGCAAAATATAATTTTAAGGGATTATTCTGAACAAAAATTTTAGGTTTTAGCAGAGATTAATATTTTCTATTACCTGAAAATACACGAAAAAAAGAGAAAAGTTAAAAATATTAATACTAGTTATACATGGAGAGCCAGAAAAAAAAGAAATAAAGTGTAAGGGTAGATATTAGATGTTATATATATCAAGTATTATATATATAACATCTGATATCTACAGATATATATCAGATATATATCATCTGATGTATATCAAATGTTATCATAAACACTGTTATCACAAGTACTGTTATCATAAACAATCTCATTAATAAAAATAAAAAGCATGTGAAAGGAAGGGGTCTACGAAAAACTTAGAAAATCTGTCGGAATTCCAATTATGGCCCATCACTGGAAAGTAACCCTGATCGACGGCGCTTTGATGGTTTCGAGATGGGTATTTGACGGCCTGTCGACACGAATTATTGCTCCCGTAACCGACCCGTCAGCCTCCGGCAATGGTGCGGCTGTATGTCCACATCGACGGGAACTTTGCGGTTCAATCACGGTACGCAGTCGGATGCACGATAGCTTCATTGTTACCGGAAGCGGCCCAGCACTCGACGGGGAAGTCGCGGGCGAGAGGACAAGCCCGTGACGGATCCGATACTGACCTAATGCGCCGGCCCGGCAATGGAGAAATCGGCTGGCCGGAATCATCCGGCCTCGGCCAGATACCTCTGTGTTTGTTGGGCAGTTATCCAGGGCTAATAACGGATTATTTCAAGAGACGACATGCTCCAGACAATGTGACAAATAAAAATTGTAATTCTTGTAGCATTCAATCTCCCAGTACTATAAATAAAACTAAGTCTCAATCTCCTTACAATTTTTGTGATAGTTTTAAGTTCAAAACATGTGAAAATACTAGATGTAAGTTATGTCCCATTGCAGATCAGGCGCAAATCGTTAATAACTCGAAATATTATAAGTTTTGCAAAGTGTTCAACTGCATTTACAGAATCACTTGTAGAATATGCGATATGGCATATATTGGTCAAACTGGAAATAATCTAAATATTCGAGTTAATTTACATCGCTGTAATACCAAAAGGCAAACAGATAATGTGAGTTCCCTTGAAATTGAACATTTTAAGGTGCATGGTTTCGATAATGTAACTATCAGTATTTTGGATATAGTGATAGATGGAAAGGAAAGAATGTGGTGGGAGAGCCGTCACATGGAACAACTTCTCGCTATTTATCCATACAGTCTAAACAGTGTAATATATAATCATACAGTATGCAGTACTTATATAAAGAATAAAATGAAACCCCCTGTTTTCCAGCACAGGATACAAACTAGAAATACTACTTCACTAAAAATACGAGGAAAAGGTCACATCCTTTTAAATTTGAACACCTTATTCATAAAATAAAATATTTCACAGTAATGAGTTAAAAGTAAATTTTACCCCTATGAGTTGGATCAGGAATCTAATATATGGTATTAAGAAAAAGCTAATAGTAAAGTCATGGCATTACTGTGTGGAGCATTATGGTGGTGCAAACACGTATGCCGTAATGAGAATTATTGACTTAATTAAATACAGAATCAGGTTGTTTAATTTGTCTTTTACAATAGTTGGTGAATATAAAAGTCGATTCTTTACTGTTACATTCTCAAATCGGATTATTGAGAAATTGAACATAAATAACAGTGTAAACCGGCACAGTAATGTGTTTCCATTGAGTAATTGTTGTATAAAAGTTGCGTATAAATACAATGTTCCAATTGGACGGGTTATATTCAATTATAATAAAATAGCACGCAGTTTGGAGGAATCACATGGACAATGTGTTTGTAATCAATTCCCGGAATTCATTGACAAAGATCATAATCATGTGGTGACCGGGGATTTAGATATTGTAAATAATAATGAATTAAGAAAATATTTGGCTATGGGAACAAAATTTCGTATACCAATGGTAGATAACAGGTGTAAAATAATTGACATTTTCAAGAAAGACATAAGAGCATTTATATACGACTGTGCAATAGGTAATAGCTTCCCTATAATAGCATTCGATGAATGGTGCAGTTTGGTTATGGGGGATTTTAAGAAGATCTTGTATAACCATGAGATCAAAGAGGAATTGCTAGACTATCGAACATTTAAAGATATGGGGATGAAATGTTTCATTAAAAAATTACAAGATCAGTTTGCTATAAGTTATCTAGACAAAGTGGTATCAAACTATGCGTTCACTTGTCGTGAGTTCTATATCAAAACACTTAAAAGTACTTACAATGACATTAACCAGTATGAATTAATATTCAAACGGGTGTTATAGAGAAACGTATTAAAGGTATTTTTATGAGATTGGGATATTCTGTTACTAAATTTAAATTTCCTTATTTTATACTTATACCGAAACTACACAAAGATCCTGTTAAATTTAGACCTGTAACAGTAGGATGTGGTTCATACCTGGAATTTGCTAACAACAGGTTATTAAATGAACTAAAACATATATACAGAAAAATAAAGAAAGATGGTACTTTCATGATTGATAATAGTCGTGAATAAGTTAAATATTTTAAGGGAATAGATGATGTGGTGGATATCTGTACATATGATTTTGAGGATTAGTTTCATTACATAGATTTGGCTGATTTAATGCAGGTTATGATGATAAAATATAAGCGTTATGAATTGCAACAATTTATAGGTATAGCTCAATATAGGAATCTATTAAATCTGGTACTGAATGAGACAGATGTATATAACGGCAATAGTCTTTACAGACAGCAAAAAGGTATTCCAATAGGTGGATCATGCTCTACTATATTATCTAATATATATCTATACCATTATGAAAAAATTATAATATTCAAAGGGACACGATGTTGTTTAGATACGTGGCTGATTTAATTTGGATATCACGGAATAAAATTCATAGTATTGACTTCAGTTTTTATCATAGTGGACTATCATTAATTAAAAATCAGATACGTAATGATGGAAGTATTGACTTCCTTGATTTAAATCTTAAGTTAGTTAATGGAGGCATTGTATACCATTTACACGACAAACGCGATGATTTTGGTTTCCAAACGCACAAGATGACGAATTGGAACTCATGTGTACACGTTTTTATATTTCGAAATATAATATTAAATCAATTTAATCGACTTATATACCTTTGCTTAAGGGAAGTAGATTTAAGGAAACAGTTGTCAAGATTTATAACACTGGCTAATTCCTACGGATACCTAATGAATTTTATAAAAACGGATAACTCGAGGGTACTTCGATATGACATCAATCGAATTTAACAGACTTAGAGTTACTACGATTTAACATCTATCGTATATTACTAACATCAGGGAGGAGGATGTATCGTTTTTTGGTAATGTGATCGGTGTCTATTGTGGATTGTAAAAGAGGTATGTAAAAGTGTATGTTTCAGTTGTGTTGATTAATATTTTAAAAAATAGCTGTATTATATTATATTTCCCGTGTTCTTTCTCTATTTTGTTTTTATTTCTGTTCCAATTGAGTAGTATGTATGGTTGTGCGATGTCCTGGCTACCGGGAGCGTTTGCCTGGCATTTGAAACTAGTTCAACCGGGGTAAGACAGGTCGCAACCCCTGTCTGGCCATGTTTGGACATTGCTCCACATTTTTTTCTTTTTTCTTTATTCTTTTTTCATTAACATATTTTACTGGTGGTTCTGCTTTTTTGTTTTTAAACTTCCGTGTTGAAGCAAATTCATAACTTCAAATGTTAACAGCCTAATATCTGGGTCACGTGTATATCTTGAAAGTTCGTGAAATATTAACTATAAGCTTCCTTAGAATTTATTATATGTCAGCATATGAATGTACATTTCATATTTATTATTATAACTACACTTTTTTCTTTATTCTTTTTTCATTAACATATTTTGATCTTTTGTAATATATATATATATATATATATATATATATTACAAATTACGGCGTGACTGCACTGTGTTTAAATAAAACAATTTTAAAAAATGGAATTTCAATATTTTGGTACACTATAGTAACTTTGAGTGTAGTTATAATAAGTACATTGTTCTGTTCTTACAGGTATTACGGTGGTTCTGCTTTTTTGTTTTTTAAACTTCCGTGTTGAAGCAAATTCATAACTTCAAATGTTAACAGCCTAATATCTGGCTCACGTGTATATCTTGAAAGTTCGTGAAATATTAACTATAAGCTTCTTTGGAATTTATTATATGTCAACATATGAATGTACATTTCATATTTTTTAAAAATTTTAAATTGCATGTGAAAACATATCATGCTGTTAACAAAAGATATAATGAACATACATCACCATTTTTGTAATTTCTGACTATGGTTATTCAAACATCACTTATAAGACGAACTATATGATGAATATGTTATATTTACTAATTTAAATTTGAATGGATAGTAGAGATAAATGCAAGTTCATAAGTTAAGTTTTTTTTTTTTTTTTACAAATTACTGTGCAACTGTACTGTGTTTAAATAAACGATTAAAAAAATGAGAATTTTAACATTTTGGTACCTGATCCTTCTTAAATGGACTGTATGAAATATTTTTCTAATTAAAAACTGCAATGTCTTTTTAGTGGTTTTATTACACACACAAAATCAAACATAACAACTAACTAGTTTGCCCTATGGCAAGAACAATGCAGACCATACTGCGATTGACAATTATATTTAACAAACCATACTGTGCAACAACCTTCGCCTATGGTCGGCAAGATTCTACTGGTGGTGATGTACATTGTATACACACATTTCCTTAAATATGAGACTCTAGTCATTTGGTTAAGTATATAACCGAAGCAATAGTGGACCAATACCATTAATACAAAATTACAACTAAAACTAAAATGCGACAACTCAGAAACAGTTTCAGAAACTGAACTGCTGCCATTAGCAAAACATCAAAGTTTTTCTAGTGGTGCGCCAAGGTTGGTGGGCTTTTACAAATAATAAGGTAAGGCCGTAACAGCACCATTATAGTAAATTTGACTGTAGTTTTTAATACGTACATTATTCTGCTTTTACAGTTATACGGTGGTTCTGCGTGTTTCTTTTTTTTTTTACTTTTCTTTTGAAGGAAATCCATGACGTCAAATATTAACAGAATAATTTCTGGCTCACAAGTTTATCTTGAATATTCGTGAAATATTAACAATAAGCTTCTTTGGAATTTATTTTTAGCAATTTTTTCTCCCCATATTTTAGTACTAATCTTTTATTGCAAAGATAAACTTTTAGCAACCTCCTTTGTCCGAATATTCTTGAAAATGATTTTTCTTTAATTAAATGTAAAACTTGAAGTTAAGTACTTATACAATATTAATTAAAACCGTGATATGTTAAAATTAGAACATATTATGAGCTAGAATTTGAAGTATTTAATAAATGAAACATTTTTTTTGGTTGTCCACAGTTGATATAATAATAACAAACCATAAAATTAAAATTTTAAGTTTTATTTAATGCATGAAATAGTGCACACACAAACAACATAAAATGAAAAAAAAAAAATAAATAAACAGAAAACAACAATTTGTTGTATCTGTGCTTAAACCGATCTTAGGGCTCATCTGATGTTCAAACTCAAACTTTAATGCTAAGTTTTAAAGATTAATTTTATTTTTTTTTAAATTTTTATTATGATTTTCATAATAGTGTGAAGGATGAGTTTTCTGTAGGATAAGTTACATATTTAATTGTTGTTTATAAAATTAGTTGTTATAGATATAAAGACGTCGGGAAAATAAAACATAATTGGGACTTATACTTGGGATATAAAGGCATAAAAAAATTATCGTTATAAGTAAATATTTTTCTGTTTACTAGGGCTACACGCAATGTTTAATTACTTAAAAAGAGAAGTCAATGTTTTTAGCATCGAGGGAAAAAAATAAAAATAAAATTGGATATATGCTTTGTCATTATTCATCATATAATTTTAACTTTTCTTTTGCATTATAATACCTTAATTTACAAGCATGGACTATTTTCAGAATTCGTTTGGTATGAAAATTTGGTTTATAAATTTCGTAGTTAACTTTTGACATTTGTTTTCAAATAGAGTAAGGTCCAGATTAGGGTGAAGTTAATTTTCTTGTATTAGGGTATTGGAATTCTTCATATAGTACTAAATCTTCAACATTAAATTTAGATTCTCCAAAACGTGCATCATATCTCACTTTTTTCATATTATGATACTAAATTGTCAATTCTTTAGCTAGTTTCCTTGTTTCATCTTCTTGAGGGTAAAAATTTTGTTTTTTAATATGGGGTTTATAAGGTAAAATTCCAAAAAGCAGGTAAGCGGTGGTCATTTGGGTAACCGAATGACGGGTGTGATTATATTCATTAATAACTTCATTTAACAACGTAGACCAAGGAGTTTTATTTGAGGAGTTATATACTTTGCACCTTAATCTTGTAATTATCGCCTGATTTACTCTCTCAACCTTACGGTTAATTTGTGGGTGATGAGAAGTAGTAAGTAATTGTTCCACATTATGATGTTCTAAAAACCTTCTAAATTTTGAACAAGTAAAAGCTGCGTTTTTATCAGTTAACAATTTCTTTGGAGGTTGAATTTGGAATATTTGTTTTAAGCAATTAGTATAAGTCTCTGTTGTTACACTTTTTGATGGAAAAGCCCAAATATAATGCTTTGCATGGTCAGTTACTGAATGTAAGTACTTTGTTGAGGAATTATAGTAATTAAATGTGCCTACTGTGTCCAAGCTTAAGCATTCGATAGGTTTGTCTGTCGGAGGAACCTCCTGCAGCAATCCAAACCTTTTCTGCCTTTTCTTCTTGCTTATCTGGCAAGTGTGGCAGCGTTTAACATAATTAGTAATGTCGTCAGTGATTTTTGGCCAATAATATTGGGGTGTAAGCAATTGCATTGTTTTATTTACTCCAGGGTGTCCAAATTCCTCAGGTGCTTTTCTTAAAATTTCGAATCTTAATGAAAATGGTACTACAATTTTTAAAAATACCTTTTTCTTAACATAGATTACATTATTTATCTTCTTATACTGATGTCCCTGAACATTATATTATTTGAGAATCAATTATGTTTTGCAATTCAAGTAGGTGGGATACCTGTTGAATAGATTCTGAAACAGGATTTCTGGAGACCATATCAGCTTTAATATTTGCAGTTTTCCGTTTGATATTTAATCTCGAAATCGAACATACTGAATTTTAATGACCAGCGAAAACGTCCTCCCTAAGGTTCATAACATTTTAAAGCAAAACTGAAGGTGCATGGTCTCTGTGAATTGTGAATATTTTTTCCGTGGAGGTAATGGTAGAACAATCTAAGCTTTTTAGTATGGGCAGTCATTCCAATTCGGTGAATGAGTAGTTTGATTCGTAATTTTTTAAGACACGTGAATGGTAAGCTATGGGATGTAACAACCCAACTTCACCTAGCTGCTTTAAAACAGCTCCAACTTGATGCTTACTTGCATCCACAAAAAGGTGACAGTGTCTTTTTACATCATAAATTGCAATATAGTTTTACATATTAATAAATTTTTAAGAGTCTAAAAAGCTTCTTGGCACTTTCTGACCACCCCTCGCTTTTTCAAAATTTATTTAATGGATGTTTTACTCTTGCATAATTTGGAATACATTGATTGTAAACATTTATTGTGCCCAAGAATCTTTGGAGTTCTTTACATTAGTTGGTGGTTTCAAAGATCTCACTTTCTCAATATTGACATTATCGGTGTGAAATTTACCTTCATTTAAATAATAACCTAGAAAATTGAATTGTCGCTGTAGAAAAGTACACTTAGATAATTTTAATTTGATATTCTCATTTTTGAAACTGTGAAACAATTGGCTTAAGTGTTTCAGATGCTGTTCTTTGGAATCTGAGAAAATTATGTAACCGTCAAAATAACGGCATACAAATTTAATTTATATTTATCTAATATTCTCCTAATAGTCCTATTAAATATTACAGGGGCATTTTTTAGGCCAAACGAAGTCTGAGCCTCTCATATAAGCCAAAACTCGTGGTAAATGCTACCTTTTCTGTATCTTTTGGTTGAATGGGTACATGCCAATACCGAGATGTAAGGTCTAAAGTTGAAAATAATTTTGCCTGACTTAATTTATCAAGAATATCATCAATTCTAGGTAGTGATTCTGCCTCTGTCTTAGTTATTAAATTAAATTTTCAAAAGTCAATACAAAGTCTGGTTTTTCCCTCAATACGTTTTCTTGCCAAAGTCACAGGACTTGAGTAAGGGCTATGTGACTATTTAAACCGGCAGGACGCGCGCCTCCTAGACAAACGGAATGACGCGCGGGGGTCATACAATGACCCCAAACTTAAAATCGATTTAAAATATTTTATTTTTGTCAGAACCAGATATGGCTTTTCGTTTTTTTAGCCCATTTACATTATACTGCCAATTAATCAATGTTTTATTAATTGTTTTTCAGTTACGAAATAGTAAAATAATTTTATTTTCTTCTTCTTACAGTTAGCAGACAAATATGTTAAAGCAGAGCTCTATAAGAATAATTCAAAGAAGAACAATAATGCTACACTATAACATAATATTTAATTAAATTTTAGAGAAATACAAAGTAATATACCAATAATATCCAATCATTCTTTTTCTGTTTGAATACATGCTTTGCATATTCAAAATAGGTGTCCCTTGCAATCCAAAGTGTTACACATTTGGCAGGTGCCACTTGTTTTTTATAAACCGATTTCTCGGAGAAAACTTACACCTTCCTTTTGAAACTGTTTTGTTTTCTTTTGTGGTTGTTTCATTACCTGGAGGATAGTTTTTTTTCCATTTCCATTCGTAATCTATGGGATGTAGTCGGAGTATCCAACCGCTTCTTTGCGTAATCACTAATAAGTGAAAAAGACAAGTCTTTTATGAACGTCGTCTGTTTTTATACATACTTGGTGGATTCTTTTTAGATAACAAAATGATTCTAGCATTTATTGCACCAACTTTTAGAAGTGAATAGAATATGACAAGTGGCCATCTATTTGTTTTACGAGCAGTAGAGTAGCTGGCTGCCATTTCATCTACAACATCGAGGGCTCCTTTGTCAAGTTGTAAAAAGTTACAATTTCTGGCTTCCTCGAATCCTCATCTTCTACTGATTATGTATAGTGTTCGGCCAAACTTTCGTGATCAGAAAATTTATCTTCAAGAGTTTCAATTACATTGGCATCATTCTCCCACAGCTGAATTTTCATTACTTTCAACTTCATCAAGAAGTTTACGTAAACGTTCCATTTCTTTTTCATAAGGAGTCGACATTTTAGCAACAAACAAATAATGAACTAATACAACAATTTAAAGCAACAAGCAATAAACTGAACTGTAAGCTACAAGCGAAATGGGTCGATAACACGAAGGCACTGAGTCTGTGGGAAAAAACGTTAACACGTGCGTGGTACTTGAATGACCCCAGAAACAGTCAAATGTTTACTAAGGAATGAATAATGCCTGAAATTCCTTCTAATCGGTCACAAAAGGAAGAAGGGCGTGTTAAACTCAGCTACTGATAAGAAACTAATGTTTGGGTTGCTGGGTTTCTTGAAATTGGTATTCTTGGAAAACGTGGGGTCATAAATTGACCCCCTCGCGTCTTGCCGGGTTAATGATTCCTGCTTCTAATAAGCCTTAATTTAAGTTTTGATTTCTTTTATTTCAACTGACGAAGTCCTGTATGCTCTTAAACTAACTGGTAAATCTGAATTTAGGATTATTCTTTGTGATTCCATTCTAATTTTTTCGATGTCATATTTATTTATTGAAAATTGTCTAGCATTTTTTTTAAGTTCCTTTAAGTCCCTATCAACATTCAAATTTTCTATCTGATTATCAATATCAACATTACTACAATTTTGTACACTCTTCGTTTTAGTCTCATCAGAGTATTTACCACATTTTTCAAATACATGACAACCAATATTAAAAATATCATTATCATCATACACATACATATCATCAGTATTATTATATCCGTTTTGTAAATGTAAGGAAATCTTGGTATTATGTTCAATAATTTTAATTAATTTTAAAGGAATACTATTTTGGGTTACTCATGATTTTGTACAATAAATGATTAATTTAAATAATTTGCTTTCTGGGAGTTCCAAAATAAGATAAGGTAAGTTATTATCAACAACATACAGACATACAGAGAAATATTTTTATTAAATTTTCTATTCTCATATCAAAGTTACACTTATTGTTATCAATATCTCTCCCTCAGCTTGCCTGACCTTAATTGGAGTATTAGTATAACATTTCAAATTATTTTAAACTACTAATAATTTAGAAATTAAAGTAATTGTGGAGGCAGTATCCACCACGGAATTTCAGTTCTTCTGCCTTTTATTTTTACCAAGTCTTACATTTCGAGAGTTTTATTGTTATTTTGCCAATGATTCCCCTTACGGTCATTAGTTGTCATGGTGACAACTGATCATCCTCAACTTCAATGTCCTCACACCTTTGATTCTGGTCTGATGTTGGCATTCTATTTAATATCTCTGCTGAAGTACATGTTTGTTCCCAATGAAATGCATTCACAATGCCAAAATTTAAACATTTTCGACATTGTCTAGTTGGTAAATTTGAATATTCTTGGTGATGGTGGTCTGGTTAAGAGTTCTATGCATAAAAGGTCTAATTCTTGAATTCTGGTTCCCTCAGGTTGCCAATGTCTGAACTGTTGCTGTTGACCATAATAAAGTCTCAACTGAGTTTGTTGATTAATATTTGGCCTAAATTGAGGCTGGGAAGAGTAATTTTGTCAAAATTGGTGGTGGTTCTCAAATCTGCGAGTGAAAAATTTATTTCGATTAGTCTGATTTGGTCTGTCTCCCTCATTATTTATTTTAATTAGCTTAGTATCCAACACTAACCATTCTGTTTTTTTTGGGTAGGATTTGCAGATATTGTCAATCTCATCTCAGCATTTAATCCCTGTGTCAAACCCTCTAGTATTAAATTTCTCGATAATCCTAATTTTTTTTCCCATTTCAATCTTTTTTGTGAAAATATTTTGTTAACTCTTCTCCCATTTCATATCTAAATTAAAGAATTCTGAAAAATTTACACTATCTGCCTCAAAAAATAATTCTTGTAAGGTACTTTTTAATTCAGTCAAGTCTTGAATATGCAAACAAGAGTTTACAAAAGCAGTAAGGACTTCACCCTTCAAAAATCTGGAAATTTTACTAATTTTTTCTTCGTCTGACAAATTGGCCTGGGAACATTTCTGTTCAAAGTAGCCATTTCTTTAACTTCCTTCCTCCTTGTGGGTCAAAATAAATAAAATGTTCGAATTCCCTGTCCATATTATCAATTTGAACCGATCTGGATTTTCAGCCCCCCCCCCCCGTTACTACATATATTTGGTTGATCACGCTGTTGTCCCGTTCCCTTAATGTTAATGCTAACCTATTTTTATTAATTGATTGTCTTGGTTCCTCGGTTTTAATATTTTTTCTCTATATATTTCCATTTTACAAAAATATCAATTCAAGAACTATACAAATAAACCATTCCAATACTCTAGGAATGCAATAATTTCAAAACATAGATAAATACTTCAAAAACACAAAAATGCAATAACTAAACCTGTTTTAAAAATTTCTCGTTTCTAAATAAACCACAATTAAAATTTATATAGATCAAAATATATGAAAAACAAAATAACCTGGTCAAAATCAAAAGTAAAAGTTAAATCAAATAAAGAGTTAAAGCGAAAAATAAATTAACATTCAATATAATAACAGACGAATTTAAAAATTTGATACGAACTTTAGCTCTTGACCTGCTGAAACCACTTGCATCGCGAACATCAATTTCACTTTTCACGAACATCTCTTTCACGAAACACAGTTGTCGTTTTGCTACATCCAGTTTCTAAGTCAATTGGGCTCGTATCGTTAATTTATTTTGGTTAGTACAATCTATTTATTTTTCTTAGGATTTATTTGGGTGCGTTGTGTTTTAATATTTATTTTCTTGAATACAACCCAAGCTCTGGATGTCGAACTTAGCAACCGAACAAAAACCAATACACTATTCTCAAATTTTAGATTATGTAAATTAACATCAACAACTTTCAATTTAGACAAACTAAAGAGTTTAACATAAGAAAACTTAATTTATTTACACACTTAATATTTTACAAGTAACAAAAAGAATCTTTCATTTTCCGAAATCAAATGCACAATAATATTTTTATCTTTCACAAATTACAAATTATTATTTTTTAATTACTTTGCCAAGGTTAGGGAGCGTCCCGAGCGCAACAACAAATAAACTTTACTATTAGTTCAACACTAAACACCTTCTCACTAAAAAACTCCTTCCTCACGAAAAACTAAATTACCTAGCCTGAAGTGGAACTGAACAAATCAAATCTGTGATTTAACACTCACCCAAATTGCTTTACATCAACTCTCGTGGCTATCTTGGCCTTCTCGCCTCGTCACGCTGCTACACTGGGCAGGGGGCTATCTCTATTTCTTTCACAATGAAGTATCAATTTTTCTTAGTTGATCATTGTAGTCGTGCTTTCCTTGGCGCATACCTTCACTATTTTGAACTGGCGATGAGGATTTCTTCACGTCTTGAAACGGGGCGCTAAGCTCTCCTCGACGTGTAACTTCTCGATCTCGTTTTCGATTGGGATTGCTTCTCGTCTGGGGCAGGACTCTATTCCTTTCACGATGAATAACCACCTTTCTCTCAGTCGATAATTGTAGCCGGGCTTCCCTTGGCGCGTACCTTCACTATATTTGCACTGGCGCTGGGTATCTCTTCACGTCGTGAAACGAGACGCTGGGCATCTCTTCACGTCGTGAAACGAGACGCTGGGCTCTTCTCGTCGTGTAACTTCTCGGCTGTGGCTCGGGACGTTGAGTCTCTTGGTCTCGGTTGCAATCTGGGTGCGGACCTCACTATTTCACTTAGTCAACGCAGTCTCGCAGTGGCCGTAACCGGTTTATGTGGAACCCTCAAGTCCACTTAAAGTTTAACTTTTTAAGCCGTGCTGGAGATGGGGACCTACAGCCTCCCGATCAAGACTCTCTCTCTCTCTGTTTTTCAAAATCCTTCTTTATATATATTATTTTAATCCCCTTTCACACTTATGACTCCACCTTCTCATAAACTTCAATCAGCCAATCCGGACACCGTAAACCTTTCATTTGCTGTACTTCTTTCACACATTCTCATTGGCTTCCTAACTCAAAAACATTACGCCCTCACTGCCTGCCCTTGCGACCACCCAAGGTTTTCAAAATGGCCACTTTCCAAACCGTACTGCAGAAATCTAACATAAAGGGCTTTTGTAACATAACGTCATCTTTTGGTTCCGTCACCTTATCTGTGTCTCCATCTCAGACCTTCCCAACTTCAAAGCTCATAAAACTGTCTTGGAACAGGCTAGTCCTAAATAACTGCACTCAACTCTATAATTATCTGTCGGCGTTAAATTTGATTCCGACTTTTATCGCAAACATGTAATAAAGCCAGCTTTTTATTTAAAGCGCTTTACTACAACAGTCACAAAATATAATTTTCACTGCGAGTATCATATACCCAGAGCACAAACTGTTTCGCTGAAGCCGACGATATAATTTCTCTTTTTTTTCAAAATTTCATGTGAAAATTATCGCACACATTTTAGAATTTTGTAATAAGATGACTCCCGACGAATTGCTTCAAAATAAATCTTCTTGATCGCGCACCTTTTGAGTACATCCAAAAAAATTAAAATTTTTTTTAAAATTAAAAATTTTTTTTTACACGTTGCAGAAACATGGTACAGTGCTGACCCACTTTCAGCACGACGGGAATACACGGCTGGGTTTTCTCCTTTTCTTTTTATTCGGCGCGGCTCGAAGACGGGTGAATCTCATGCACAGAAGTCACACGTTGATGAGACACAGATGCTGAGAACAACCGGCAAAGAAAAATACTTCAGTCGGCGATATCCTGGAAACACGTTGGGGGTTCTTCCCGATGCATACTGCCGACTCTTCTGTGACATCATGACCAGATGCGAGTTGCAGGCAGAATTATTTTAAAAAGTCGTTCGGCCACGATGTAACAACTTTAATTTTCTCGAAATCCATCATTATGGCACAAAGCGTATCCAAGAACTTGGAGTCACATTGACCCTTCAGGTCCCAGGAACACAGAAATACATCGCCACTTTCAATACTTTTATTTTATCCGACGACTACATGCTTACTATACACCAGATTTCCCCGAAGTGTGTATCTTTATATGACACACGTTCTTTTATAGAATTATTGAGGTCACCCGACATGTGATCTTAAAAGGAGAAGTTAATTGGCTAATGATTAGGAGTGACATGATACTACATAATACTTGCGGGGTAATAGTGCAGTTTTCGCACCCATGCTTTGTTCGTTAAAACTTGAACGCGTGTAACTCATGCCCGAAATGGAATTTAGAATAACTAGAATTTAAAAGGTTATTGGAGTTTTTATGTTATTATATATATGTATATATATATATGTATATATGTATATATATATATATATATATATATATATATATATATATATATATATATATATATATATATATATATATGTGTGTGTGTGTATATATATATATAAGTAACAGTGGAGTATGTCGCCGTCCCGTTTCCGGAGATCACTCATCCGGAGAAAACATGGTCGACTCTGATTTTGGCGGCCATTTTGGTCGAAAATCGGTGTATTTTTTTCTCATGAAAGTACATAAATGTTACATATCTGGAAAGAGTTTTAAAAACTGATAATGTTTTCTGCGTACACTTAATCTGTTACTTTAATAGTTTTAGAAATATTTCAATTCTAGATGCACAGTCGACCGAACAAAACGTAACCACAGCGTGATTCTCACTAAAAATTTAATCTCTGAGAATGAAAAATATACCCATGCGGTGAAGTCAAACTTCAAAGAGATAAAGATTAATGTCACAGCGTGGGTATATTTTTCATTTATCTCTTGAAATATTACGCTAACGTGCGTGACACTGGAATTGACGTTTATGTATAATGAAGAATGGCAAATGCTACGGCAGTTTTATTTTGCTTTCACAAATTGTTGGACAATAAATTGAAAAAAATTCTTTAAAAAAATAGTTTTAAAAAAAAACTAATTGAGCCCCAATTTCATTTCTGCTTCGTTGCCTTTCTCGGTCTGTAAAGCCATAAAATATAAAAATAATTGATTTAAATTGACTGTCAAATATTTCTATAATTTTTAAATGTTACTTTTGTAATTATTGTTAAAATTAATTGTGTGGCAACAGTTATATACATAGTTTCTCTTTAGAATGCAGTTGAGTTGAAAATAAAATGGGTTTGATATTAATAAGTTGTATTATTAGCTTTGTTTACTTAAATACTGTTAAATTAGTAAGTTCTTACGTTGTTCCAACTAGAGGCAACAGGTCCTAAACATTAACTGAGCCGAATTTGGTCCCAGTCGGTGAAACAGTCTAGGATTCTGTAGCGGACAAACAAACAGACGAGCTCTTTTATATACATAGATATATAACAGTTCCGTGACTAACTGACAGATAACGCACAGACCAAACAGCTGGACCTAAAGTGCTCAACGTACTTTCATTTGAACACAATCAACACGAAATCGGCGGCCATCTTAAACGCGAAAGCGAAGTAGATTCTCACGATTCAAGATTAGTGAAAATTTTACCCGCTAAGTGAGAAATACGAAAGTAAGTTTAGCTCCCGAGAAATGTCCTGAAACTACCGATTTTCTTCTAGCTTGCAAAAACGCCCTCGTCGTGACGTCATTTCTGAAGTTTCTCGATAGCGAATTCTTTTAGAAAGGCCTGAGACTAGGTCTATAGACCCGTATATCCTTTCTGAGTGGTTGTTGAATCATTAAACGTGAACATGTGACATAAGATTATTTTTGTTCTCATTTCATAATTCTATATCTATCTTCAGTTTTGTTTATACGTGGGTTTTCAGTTTTTGATTTTAGATATATAATCATGTTTGAACTGTCCAAACAACAAATAATTCTTTAATTTTTATTTTCATTTTACCGATTTTTTTTTCCAAAACTTTTCACATTTCATGTATTTCTTTCTTTGCTGATTAGTTTAGTTTTGGTTTTAGATAAATATTCTACTAAGATATTTTTGTATGAAGTTCACCATTTCTTTATTTTGTTGATTACACGCTAAAATATTTAAAAAGGCATATTCACATTTTCTCTATATAAATATATATATTTAGGACATTTTGGAGTTATTGAGAGGTTATTTATTTTTCCACAATACCTTATGCTCCGGAAGCCTTTTTAATATTTCAATTGTGCTTATCTTTTGACTAAACCGAATACAGACTATCTCGCAACATAGACATGTGCAATTCTGCCTAATCCATGCAATCATATAATTTCAATGTACAATACATTATTATGTCACCAATAACACAAATTTCAGAAATTTGAATTTTTGTATTGCAAGAATATAGGCTAAAGCAGCCAGCCGATTTATTTTCACATGAAAAGTCATCTTTTTGTAATACAGGTATGCCCAAATCATACCTGGTGGTGGTGGGGTTTTAATACGAATAACGAATTTTTCTTTTGTGGTTTTATTAGGGGGGACTGCAAATTAATAGTGTCTCGTATGAAAATTCTCCCTCTCAATCAATCAATTCAAGCTGTCTGTCTGGTGGACAGGTGGCCCGAGAAGAGCCGGGCGAGGCCCGGCTAGTATATATTAGGGTGTTACATTTTTCCAAAGCTGTGATTTTCTAATGACTTTGCTTACGCCCCGAGTCTCAGTGCTTTAAAGATGTATGCCAAGTTTCAAGAAGTTTGGATAATATTTAGAGGTTGCACAATTTGATCTGTTTTGTAAAAGTAGGCAAAAAATACGAATTTTTCAATGTTAGTTTCTTTTATTGGGAAAACTAGAAATCACAAACTTAAAATAATATTAAAACTAGACAGTAATATAAATAGGTAGTATGATAGGCAAATAATGTGGTACATTAATCAACTTTATCCTAACTTTATCAACCATTACTAACCGTACCTCCAGCTACCGTTTACCGAGCTCGGGTGATCAATAGAAATATATGGCAAAGAAAATCATTCCTTGAAAATCCTCCGCATTTGGTTTTGCATTGGGATAGTAAACTGTTGCCCTCAGTTGACCATGGAGTGTCCAAACATTGGAATAAAGAGTTGCAGTTCTAATGACTGGCAAAGATTTTGAGCGTTTGCTTGGCATACTTGTTGCCCTGAAATGCACTGGTGAACAGATGGCTGAAGTAGTTATTCGGGAAGTGGGCCGATTTGGGCTACGTGACAATATCATCGGTATATATTTTAATACTACACCATCTAATACAGGACTGATCGAAGGGGCGTGCACCAGAATTGAGAGGGAATTCGGACGAACATTGTTGTGGTTGGCTTGTCGCCATCACACTTATGAACTAATACTGAAAGGAGAATTTGAGGAATGTTGTGGTATACCATCAAGTGGTCTTGACATTCAGATTTGTCGCAAGTTCCAAAGTCTGTGGGCTTCACTTGATAAGCAGTCATATTCGACAATGCTGGATGAAGAAAGTCCCGTTCATGGCTTTCTAGAAGAACAACGAGTGAAAATGTTTAACTACATACAAAATGTCATACAAAAGGCATGACTAAAAACTTAGAAACCAAACCTGTAAAGAAAAAGGACATAAACGATTAAATGGTGAAAACCTATTTTTTGAAGGAAAAGAACTGAACCATTTCGTTACTTATAAACCAAAGACATTCTTTGAATTATTTGGCATCTACGACGTGACAGAATACTGCAGTGTTTCTCTAAGAAGACGTGTGAACGCTCTTATGGTGGTCAATGATACCGCAGACAGAGGAATTGCTCTGACAAATAAAATCATAACGAATCGGTTAGGGACGAACAACAAAAACAATCCTTGTTGAGGGTATTCGAACAACCAGAAAAGTCGTCACCAAGCGAACAAAAGAGGGATTGCATCGTTCAAAGTTAATTAATACAGCGCGTATTTTGCCTACCATACAACATATCCATCTTAGTGTCTAGTTTTAATAATATTTTAAGTTTGTGATTTCTAGTTTTCCCAATAAAGGTAATTAACAATGTAAAATCGTATTTTTGCCTACTTTTCTAAAACTGATCAAAGTGTGCAACCTCTAAATAGTATCCAATCTTCTTGAAATTTGGCATATATAACTTTTCAGTTACTGAGACTCGGGGCGTAAGCAATGTCTGCAAAAATTTTACATTTTATTTTTTGCCTTACAAAATGAAACACCCTAATATATATATATATATATATATATATATATATATATATATATATATATATATATATATATATATATATATATATATATATACCATATATATATATATACATATATATATACATATATATATAAGATATAATTAAAACAATAATGATACACCAAGATAAGCTAAAAGGATAGTGAAGTTTTGAAGCAAAAAGGAAATTTTTGAAACAAAAACGGAAATTGATGTATTTAAAAAGACGTGAGGGGGATTAAGACCCCTCTATCCTGGTTAAAAGATCTTTTTACATAGCTAAAACTTTCCCAGCATTCGTCATACATCAATTAGAAAATTTAAAACTTTTCAAAAGGGTTTAAGACAATAAATAGAAAAGTTAGACATAAATGTAGAAGTTATATACTATATAAAATAAAGTGACATAATGTCATAAGATGATCTCTAAAAACTACCTTACTAAAACAGTAATTAAAAATATACGAAAAAGCACTGAAAAGCACTGAAAATGCCACAATACATTGATAAATTACACTACCATTATAAAACACCACATTTTATAAAACCATTAAAACTTTAAAATTCAAAACATGCAGACAAAAACTCTATACCTCCAAGTCCAAGTGCCCAAGGACATCCACGCGCCCAAACAACGCCTCAGTATATCCACCAGAAAGCCAGCCGGATACCCCGCCTGTACAGCCAGTTCAATGAATTTTTTAACTCTTTTATTCATCTCAATCCTAGAATCACACAGTCGATCACAACGAATTATGTAGTTGTTGACAATATTACGTTTAACATTTTGATGTAAAGCTGTATTCCAATTAGATAGACGGTTTATGTTAAAGTCGTATAAATCTTTTTTATCGAATATGCGGAAAGATAGTGTTCCATTTGACAAAGTGATGGTTACATCCAAAAAGTTGATTTCGTTTTTGGAGTTTTGTACGGTCTTAGTTAGTTTTATATTAGCTGGATAAAAAGTAGGAACAAAGTTACAGTTAACCTCGTGAGCAATGAAAATGTCGTCTACGTATCTAAAGAAAGCTATATTTTGTAAAAGTGATGATTTAGATTCAAATAATATAAATATATATCTGCCAAATAGGACGATGATCCACCCCCCATTGGCAGTCCAAATGTCTGAATATAATATGTTGTACCATTAAATAAATAATTTTCAAACAATATGATACGAAGTGTATTTTTAAAAAGAGTAAAAGTAATATATTCTTGTAAATCAAACCTGTGAAAAAACTCAATTAGAATTGAAAAAAGAAAAGTAGTGTCTATATTATTGAATAGGTCTACTACGTCATAAGATTCTATTAGTTCTATATCGTTTAAATTTTTGATTTTTGATATTAATTGTAAGCTATTAGTGATTATATTGGATCCAATTTTTTTTATTTTAATGAAAGATTTTTTAAAACTGGTATTATCAATTTATTAGCATAAGTTATGTAGGTACCGAAACCAACAGTTACTGGTCGAAAGGTAATAGGTTTTTTGTGGAATTTGGGAATTGCAACAAGGTAGGGAAAGGAGAAGGAATAAAGATTTATATTAATTTTTTTATGCAGTTTAACTAACGTCGTTTCAGAGACAACTCATCAAATGCATATGGTTCGTAAAGTCTATTATTTGAATAAAATTTTTTTACAATTTGAATATAATAATATTTGCAAATAAATGAATAGTTAGATGCCACCTTGTCTACATAACTAATTACCCAGTTTATTTTGTAGTCCCTTTATAGAGGTCATACTTGGACTATTGAAATATGTTCTAGACCCTTTAAGGCCAATTCATAACTTTTTAGAAAAGTGAATGAAGTTTTTAGTTTCCATTTTGTAAATGCCTCCAAAGGCAAATTATATTTTAAAGCATTTTTTTCAATGAAGGTGGTGAGGTTCTTATTGAAGGTTATTTCTATGTCTTTAAAACAATTATATCTAACTTAGTACCCATTTGTATAGCATCACGTAGGTTTTTGTTCGATACTATCTGGATATTACCCGTTATGACATGGTTATGATCTGGATTAATATATTTTGACATTGATTTATGATGACAATCACACTCATAAACTGTGTTTAAGTTTTTTGAATTTAGATTATAATTAAATATTTTACGACTAATTGGTATATTATAAGAGTATGTAACTTTAGGTTGTATTTTACAAGGTAAGTCAGACATAGAATCCTTAAATATTTTATTTATTGGTATGGAATTAAAGGCATTGTTTTTAAATTGTATAACTATGTATTCTGTTTTTATAGGTTGCATTGCTGCAGAAAGATCTATTCCTAATTTTTTAGCTCTAATTTTAAAGGTTTCTAATATTGTAAGACCTGAAGTGTAACATCTCGAAAGAAGGATCTTTTAGTCAGGCCTATCAGGATCTTTTAGTCAGGATCTTTTAGAGTGTAGTCAGGCCTATATAGGTCAAACATCAAACAAACTACACATCAGATTAAATTTACATAGAAGCAACATTAATAATAAAGATCCTTCTTTCGAGATGTTACACTTCAGGTCACACAGTTTTACATCAATCGAAGTTACTATTTTGGACATAGTTCCAAAAGATAGACTTCGTTTATGGTGGGAGAGTATGCACATCTCGCAATTTAACACACTTTATCCCTTCGGCCTGAATACTTCATGTTTTGGTAAAACGAAAAACGAAAATACTTTAGGCTATCTAAACACTCAAGACTACATCTCAATACAAGTAGATCCAAAATTCTCCCTAAAGCGAAGACAGCGACGCGGTAATGGTAGTAACAAACTTAACATACAAAAACATAAAAACCTTTTTTTAGAACTAAATAGGGATTTGTTGTCTGAAACTTCTGTAAAATTTAATTGGATAAAATGTAAAATATACAATATTAAAAAACGATGGTTAAACAAACTATGGCAATATGTAATAGATCCTAAATATAAAAGCCTCTTCGAACCTTCATATTTACAACACTATTTTACAATATTAGAAACCTTTAAATTAGAGCTAAAAAATTAGGAATAGATCTTTCTGCAGCAATGCAACCTATAAAAACAGAATACATAGTTATACAATTTAAAAACAATGCCTTTAATTCCATACCAATAAATAAAATATTTAAGGATTCTATGTCTGACTTACCTTGTAAAATACAACCTAAAGTTACATACTCTTATAATATACCAATTAGTCGTAAAATATTTAATTATAATCTAAATTCAAAAAACTTAAAAAACAGTTTATGAGTGTGATTGTCATCATAAATCAATGTCAAAATATATTAATCCAGATCATAACCATGTCATAACGGGTAATATCCAGATATTATCGAACAAAAACCTACGTGATGCTATACAAATGGGTACTAAGTTTAGATATAATTGTTTTAAAGACATAGAAATAACCTTCAATAAGAACCTCACCACCTTCATTGAAAAAAATGCTTTAAAATATAATTTGCCTTTGGAGGCATTTACAAAATGGAAACTAAAAACTTCATTCACTTTTCTAAAAAGTTATGAATTGGCCTTAGAGGGTTCTAGAACATATTTCAATAGTCCAAGTATGACCTCTATAAAGGGACTACAAAATAAACTGGTAATTAGTTATGTAGACAAGGTGGCATCTAACTATTCATTTATTTGCAAATATTATTATATTCAAATTGTAAAAAATTTTTATTCAAATAATAGACTTTACGAACCATATGCATTTGATGAGTTGTCTCTGAAACGACGTTTAGTTAAACTGCATAAAAAAATTAATATAAATCTTTATTCCTTCTCCTTTCCTACCTTGTTGCAATTCCCAAATTCCACAAAAAACCTATTACCTTTCGACCAGTAACTGTTGGTTTCGGTACCTACATAACTTATGCTAATAAATTGATAATACCAGTTTTAAAAAATCTTTTCATTAAAATAAAAAAATTTGGATCCAATATAATCACTAATAGCTTACAATTAATATCAAAAATCAAAAATTTAAACGATATAGAACTAATAGAATCTTATGACGTAGTAGACCTATTCAATAATATAGACACTACTTTTCTTTTTTCAATTCTAATTGAGTTTTTTCACAGGTTTGATTTACAAGAATATATTACTTTTACTCTTTTTAAAAATACACTTCGTATCATATTGTTTGAAAATTATTTATTTAATGGTACAACATATTATATTCAGACATTTGGACTGCAAATGGGGGGTGGATCATCGTCCTATTTGGCAGATATATATTTATATTATTTTGAATCTAAATCATCACTTTTACAAAATATAGCTTTCTTTAGATACGTAGACGACATTTTCATTGCTCACGAGGTTAACTGTAACTTTGTTCCTACTTTTTATCCAGCTAATATAAACTAACTAAGACCGTACAAAACTCCAAAAACGAAATCAACTTTTTGGATGTAACCATCACTTTGTTAAATGGAACACTATCTTTCCGCATATTCGATAAAAAAGATTTATACGACTTAACATAAACCGTCTATCTAATTGGAATACAGCTTTACATCAAAATGTTAAACGTAATATTGTCAACAACTACATAATTCGTTGTGATCGACTGTGTGATTCTAGGATTGAGATGAATAAAAGAGTTAAAAAATTCATTGAACTGGCTGTACAGGCGGGGTATCCGGCTGGCTTTCTGGTGGATATACTGAGGCGTTGTTTTGGGCGCGTGGATGTCCTTGGGCACTTGGACTTGGAGGTATAGAGTTTTTGTCTGCATGTTTTGAATTTTAAAGTTTTAATGGTTTTATAAAATGTGGTGTTTTATAATGGTAGTGTAATTTATCAATGTATTGTGGCATTTTCAGTGCTTTTTCGTATATTTTTAATTACTGTTTTTAGTAAGGTAGTTTTTAGAGATCATCTTACGACATTATGTCACTTTATTTTATTACAGTATATAACTTCTACATTTATGTCTAACTTTTCTATTTATTTTCTTAAACCCTTTTGAAAAGTTTTAAATTTTCTAATTGATGTATGACGAATGCTGGGAAAGTTTTAGCTATGTAAAAAGATCTTTTAACCAGGATAGAGGGGTCTTAATCCCCCTCACGTCTTTTTAAAATACATCAATTTCCGTTTTTGTTTCAAAAAGTTCCTTTTTGCTTCAAAACTTCACTATCCTTTTTAGCTTATCTTGGTGTATCATTATTGTTTTAATTATATCTTATATAGTATTGTCTAATAATTGCAGCTTAGCGCATATTGACAATATACATATTAATGCCTATATTTATAATGTATGGTTTTGGTGCAACACATGCTTTAAATATTTTAGTTACATATATATATATATATACATCTATATATATATACATATATATATATACATCTATATATATATATATATATATATATATATATATATATATATATACATATATATATAGATATATATATATATATATATATATATATATATATACATATATATATATATATATATATATACTATATATATATATATACATATATATATATATATATATACTATATATATACATATATACATATATACATATATATACTATATATATACATATATATAATATATATATATATACTATATATATATATATATATATATATATATATATATATATATATATATACATATATATATATATATACATATATATATATATACATATATATATATATATATATATATATATATATATATATATACACTGCTGGCCACCCAAATTGCAACACCAAGAAAGACAACAGATATCACAACAAAATTTATTTTGTAGATAACATGTTGACCAAGTATCAAATGATTAAATTTATAGACACACATTCTGTGAAGTGGGGTTTTTACCAAAATCAGTAACCAGTGTAGCCGCCAATGTTGGAGATCACCGCTGCCACACGCCTCGGTATTCATTCAAAGAGACTTTGAATGAGTTCTTGGGGTACAGCAGTCCAAGCAGCTTCCACACGTAGCCAAAGTTGATCTGCTGTGGCAGCTGGGGATGGAATCTGGGTCAATCGTAGAGCAACCATGGACCACATGTTTTCTATCGGCGAAAGATCCAGAGAGATAGGCGGCCAGGGAAGCAATTCAATCTGGCAATTGACGAAGAACCGTTGGACAATGCGTGCCACGTGTGGTCGCGCATTATCCTGTTGAAATATGGCTGTGGGCAAGCCCTGAAGGAAAGGAAGGACAACTGGCTCCAACACCTCGGAGATGTAGCGCTGGCTGTTTAAAGTACCGGCAATGCGTACTAGAGGTGTGCGAGAGTGATATCCAATACCGCCCCTTACCATAATACCCGGTGCAGGACCAGTGTGGCGGTGCATAACGCAGCTGTTCAGCATCCTCTGTTCACGGTGTCTCCAGACTCGATTGCGACCATCGTGATGTTGCAGACAGAAGCGTTACTCGTCAGTAAAGACAATTTCATTCCATTCTGCCGTCCACATCCTTCTGTCATCGCACCATTGGCGGCGGAGACGTCTGTGGTTCTGCGTCAAGGGTAGACAAAGCAATGGACGTCTTGCGAACAGACCACTCTGCTGTAAACGGCGTCGAATGGTACGCGCAGACACTGGATGATGCGGTACAGACTGCATGTGCTGTGCTATGGTTCGTGATGTGACTGAGCGATCCGTCACTGCCATGCGCAGAATTTGCCTGTCATCACGTGAAGTGGTGCGCTGAGGTGGATGCGATCGAATACGCGGGTCCGTCGTACTCTCCTGCATCCAACGATCACATATCCGCATTACAGTTGTTTGGTTTCGTCTAACACGACTACCGATTTCCCTGAAAGATAATCCACAATCTCGGTAGGCCACTATCCTTCCTCTGTCGAACTCGGATACTTGATCAAAAGATGATCGCTGTTTTCGACGAGGCATAATTGATCGTTTTTTTTTTTAAACCACAAGAAAAACATAATTGCCGAACTTGAAATCGTCGAAATCTCCAAGCCTTAAATTGCGCTTTGAAGTGGCGCCACAGGCGCGCGTGACTTGCGTCTGCGCTTAAATTCTAATCATTTGCATATCTCTCCTCCGCTAATGCATGTTGTAAATTTCATGTTATTTGCATGTTTCCTTCAGGGTGTTGCATTTACAGTGGCCAGCAGTGTATATATATATATATATATATATATATATATAAGAAATAGATGAGAGAGAAAACCAGTATTAGCCCTAAAGCTACTTGCAGCCAGGAACAAATAACATGAAAAGAAAAGTATGAAAGAGGTTTTAGACAACATCTCTTCATCAGCGGTGTCAATGCTGTCTAAAAACCAATGGATTGTTTCCGATGAGTATGATCTATACAATAAACACACTCAGACACCGTACAATCCACGAAAAACAGAAGAATTGATTAAAAATTGAATAAAAGTACTTAACTAAAGAACACCAAGCCAGGCGCTAGACAGAGTGGAAGTTATGAACAGGTAACCGGAAGATAACTGACGTCACAAAACTTGCAACCATGGAGATATTGGATTCTCAGTTACAGACTTACTATGATTACCGTATTTTAGGACTATTATACCCTTAATAATTTAGTTTTTAATTACTATTACTAAGAGTTATTTTTATTATTATTTTTATTTTTACTTATGATTTTTATTTTATTTTTTATTTTTAATAATTATTTTTTCTATTTTATCTTTTTGTTATGTTTAACTTATTAAATGCAACAGAACAAACTATTTCTTAAAACTAAAACAACCAATTATGTTTTTGGATAGTCTTTCGGGGTAATTATTCCGTGTTAGCACAGCTTTCAAGTCTAAAATATGCTTAATCCTATTGTCTTTAGAACATAGCCTATTTATACGAACTAACTGACTTACAATAATGTTATTAAAAACAGATTTATGTAAACAGGTTAGATAATTTTAAAATTTAACAATATTAAAATTCTAGTCACATCTTTTGTCGTATAAGTCAAAAGTAAATTTGCTGTGAGAATTTAATTTAATGTTTATATCTAAAAAGTTTACATTAATATTATCACGGCTACTTTTAATTAGTTCCAGATTAGGAGGGTAAAAATTTAAGTCTATATGGTTATTACTTTTATTAATTACTATTATATCATCTATATATCTAAATATATTGTAATTGGAATTTTATATATAATTAATTTCAAAATAATATAAGTATAAATTAGCTACCATACTTGAAGCATTACCCCTTGTGGTACACCTTTGGACTGTAAGTATATACTATTATTATGAACTATGTAATTATGTTTAGTTACTAAATCTAGGAGCCTATTGAAACGAGTTAGTTTAATTTCGTTGCCTAAGTATTGAATATTATTTTGTACTAACATTATGATTATTCTATTTAAATCAATTATATCCATATTATTAATTAGATCTTTAAAATCATAAGTTACTACATTTTTACAGTTATCTAATGTTTTTAGTTTTCTAATTAGACTAAATCTATTATAAATTATACCACAAAAACCAGATGTTATATTTTTATAGATTAATTTAAGGTAATTTAATAATATTACACTTGCTTTAGTAGCATAAGTGTTGTGACCACAGGTTACTGCTCTAAAACCAATAGGTGTTTTATGAAATTTAGGAATTAAAGTAATATAAGGGAAAAGATAATTGTTGGATGATATACCTAGTATTTTATATTTTGCTATTATTTTCTTAATAATAATACTAGTAGTTTCTTTTAATGGATGAAAAAGATCACTATTTTCTAGCTGTTTTTTTAAACTTATGGCAAAATATTTTTTACAAATAATTGCATAGTTGTTGGCTGCTTTATCTACATAAGTGATTATAAAGTCTTCTTGTAATTTTGTAATAGCAGCTTTAAAGTGTTTATAGGAATTATTAATGTTATTACTATTATTGGGTAGTTTAGCATGTACTAGTTTTAGTAAATTAATTTTCCATGGGTTGAAGGCTTCTGTAGGTATAGAGTAATTAATTGCTATTTTGTATATAAATTTATCTAAATCAGCATTTAACAAACTTATTATTTTCTTATTATTATTAGTACTAGGTAATCTAAACTTAGATCCCAAACTCATCAACTCTCGTAGTGCTACATCATCCACTATATCCATATTGCCTGTTATTGCATGACCTTGTGTCGTATCTACATAACTATTGTAGTTGGGCAGATGACAAACACATTTTAAATTTATTGATCGAGAAAAATATTTTGATACCTGATTATAGTTAAATATACGTCTACCCATAGGCAGTGTATATTTAAAGGAACGTTTTATTTTTTTGTCATTTATAGGAAACATATCATGAAGTTTATCAAATATACTATTGAAGTTTATATTATTTAGTTTATGGTTAGTAAAATTTAGTACACAATAAGTGTTATTAGCTGTATTTTGTTTTTTATATAAGTTATTTTTAAATGATTTGCCAGTGTTAATATTAAATCATATACCAGATGCTGATAACGATAATTCTTAATTTTAGTATAAATAGGCTATGTTCTAAAGACAATAGGATTAAGCCTATTTTAGACTTGAAAGCTGTGCTAACACGGAAAAATTATCTAAAAGTCTATCCAAAAACATAATTGGTTGTTTCAGGTTTAATGAATAGTTTGTTCTGTTGCATTTAATAAGTTAAACATAACAATAAGATAAAATAGACAAAAAATAACTACTAAAAATAAAAAATAAAAAAAATCATAAGTAAAAATAAAAATAATAATAAAAATAACTCTTAGTAATAATAATTAAAACTAAATTATTAAGGGTATAATAGTCCTAAAATACGGTAACCATAGTAAGTCTGTAACTGAGAATCTAATATCTCCATGGTTGCAAGTTTTGTGACGTCAGTCATCTTGCGGTTACATGTTCTTAACTTCCACTCTGTCTAGAGCCAGGCTTGGTGTTCTTTGGTTAAGTACTATTATTCAATTTTTAATCAATTCTTTTATTTTTCATGGATTGTACGGTGTCTGAGTGTGTTTATTGTATAGATCATACTCATCGGATACAATCCATTGGTTTTTAGACAGCATTGACACCGCTGATGAAGAGATGCTGTCTAAAACATCTTTCATACTTTTCTTTTCATGTTATTTGTTCCTGGATGCAAGTAGCTTTAGGGTTAATACTGTTTTTCCTTATCATCTATTTCTTATTTATTTTCTTTCAATAAAAGAGCAGCATTCAGCGCCTTACTTGAAAGTAATTTGTTTTAATGTCCAATACTAATTGAATTAAATTCATTTATGTTTTGGCTTTTAAGCCTATACTCTAATGTGTGGTCAATTTCAAAGTCTTGTAAATTTCATATATATGTGTATATATATATATATATATATATATATATATATAATATTGTATTTGGATAATCAGAGTATTTTATTTATAAAATTTTATATAATCTAATTTTGAGTTAATAGTCATTTTCATTCCAATACACTTTTAAGATATTATGCAATTTTACTAAATTTGAAAACCCTTACAACTAAAAAATAAAAATGAAATGCTTTAAAAATTTAAACTTTCCTTACGGGCTAGAATTGAATGTATCTCACTCATGTACCGACAGGAAAGAATGGGCTTGCGATAACTGTCAATCCAATGATTTCCAATTTCTGTTAAAAAATCTCAGTTTATACAGTATGCTGGTTGAGCGGGTATTTTATATTGCTGTGAATTGATTGTTTTCAGAAGGAAAAAATTGAGCAGGTTCCTATTAAATCTTTATTTTCTAATGGTAATAATGATGTAGCAAAAACATTTAAAAACTGTTTTTAATAAATTTGAACATATATTTTAGGTGGACCAGGTGGACATTTTCGGTATAGTAAGTAATCAAATTTAATTTTATTTCTGAAATATTTATTGCTGTAATGCTCCATAAATTTTCCAAAACTTCGCTGCAGTGCTCCAAAGCAATTTCGTATAACTCTTTAATCTAAATGGTAATAATACTAGATTATGAAGTTATTTACTCTATTTATAATGAAATTCCAATTCCTGCACTAATGAAAGGATAGACCCATGAACAACAATGCTATTTCAACGAAAATCAAAGAATTAAAACAAAATATTCCACGAAATTTTTAAATGTTGCAAAATTTCTCGTGCAGATGCTTTTTCAGTGCGTCGAGTTATTAGAAAGTAAATTTAAATTTAAGAAATGACGCAAAATTTAGAAATATGACTACACGTACCGCAATGAAGATATTGGTGCTCTATACAAAATCAGGGCTTTAAAATGCATATATCCATGTATATAAGGTTATCTATTTAACTACTAATATATATATATATATATATATATATATATATATACACTGCTGGCCACCCAAATTGCAACACCAAGAAAGACAAGTGATATCACAGCAAAATTTATTTAAGTAGATAACTTGTTGACCAAGTATCAAATGATTAAATTTATAGACTTCTGTGAAGTGTGGTGCCTGCCAAAATCATTAGCCAGAGTAGCCGCCATTGTTGGAGATCACCGCTGCCACACGCCTCGGCATTGATTCAAAGAGACTTTGGATGAGTTCTTGGGGTACACCAGACCAAGCAGCTTCCACACGTTGCCAAAGTTGATCTGCTGTGGCAGCTGGGGATGGAATCTGAGTCAATCGTACAGCAACCATGGACCACATGTTTTCTATCGGCGAAATATCCGGATAGCGAGGCGGCCAGGGAAGCAATTCAATCTGGCGATTGACGAAGAACCGTTGGACAATGCGTGCCATGTGTGGTCGCGCATTATCTTGTTGAAATATTGCTGTGTGCAAGCCCTGAAGGTAAGGAAGGACAACTGGCTCCAACACGTCGGAGATGTAGCGCTGGCTATTTAAAGTACCGGCAATGCGTACTAGAGGTGTGCGAGAGTGATATCCAATACCGCCCCATACCATAATACCCGGTGCAGGACCAGTGTGGCGGTGCATAACACAGCTGTTCAGCATCCTCTTTTCACGGTGTCTCCAGACTCGTATGCAACCATCGTGGGGTTGCAGACAGAAGCGTGACTCGTCAGTAAAGACAATTTCATTCCATTCTGCCGTCCACATCCTTCTGTCATCGCACCATTGGCGGCAGAGACGTCTGTGGTTCTGCGTCAAAGGTAGACAAAGCAATGGACGTCTTGCGGACAGACCACTCTGCTGTAAACGGCGTCGAATGGTACGCGCAGACACTGGATGATGCGTTACAGACTGCATGTACTGTGCTATGGTTCGTGATGTGACTGAGCGATCCGTCACTGCCATGCGCACAATTTGCCTGTCATCACGTGAAGTGGTGCGCTGAGGTGGATGCGATCGAACACGCCGGTCCGTCGTACCCTCCTGCATCCAACGATCACATATCCGCATTACAGTTGTTTTGTTTCGTCCAACACGACTACCGATTTCCCTGAAAGATAATCCACAATCTCGGTAGGCCACTATCCTTCCTCTGTCGAACTCGGATACTTAATCAAAATATGATCGCTCTTTTCGACGAGGCATAAATGATCGTTTTTTTGAAAAAACCACAAGAAAAACACAATTGCCGAACTTGAAATCGTCGAAATCTCCAAGCCTTAAGTAGCGCTTTGAAGTGGCGCCACAGGTGAGCGTGATGTGCGTTTGCGCTTAAATTCTAATCATTTGCATATCTCACCTCCGCTAATGCATGTTGTAAATTTCATGTTATTTGCATGTTTCCTTCAGGGTGTTGTATTTACAGTGTCCAGCAGTGTATATATATATATATATATATATATATATATATAATATATTTATCTTATATGAGATACAGCATTTTGTTGTTTCACCCAGTGGGTCTTCGGCCAGGTCGGGCCCGATGCGTGCTTTTTGGGAGATACAGCGTTTGAAAGCTGTACAATGTTATGTGACATCAGTCCTTTCTTTCTAGTTCGTATTAATGCAGTCAATTGTGTAAAAAATACTTGTATCATATTCCGTATTGTAATTATTTTGAATAAATGGTAAAGCGTAGTACTAGATGTTTAAATTAATATGCAATTTTACTAAATATTGACAACCCTTACATAAAAATATTAGAATATTTTAAACAGTTAAATATTTCTTACGGGGTGGTATAGAATGTATCTAACTCATGTACCAATAGGAAAGTGCGGGCTTGCGATAACTGTCATCCCAAAGACTTCCACTTTCTATTAAAAAACCTCAGTGGATAAAGTATATTGCTTGAGCGGGCATCTTATATTGCTGTAGATTGATCGTTTTCAGCAGCAAAAAAATTTAGCAGCTTCCTATTAAATCTTTATTTCCTAATGGTAATAATGGTGTGTAGAGAAATATGATGCCAATAGATGGCGCTGCAAGCCCATCGTTTATTTTATTTTCAAATGTTTGGAATTCGAATTCGCCTCCTTCTTGTTGATTGTTGGAGTGATGAATCAGTTGTAAAATGTAGTTTTCCTGGAACGGGATTAAGATCCCATATTATGTCATAGTTAATTTAGAGGCTTTCCAGCCTATTATCATCTTCTTGTAAACATGTAAATATATTAAATTCATTAAAAAACATGCAAAAATGATTTAAACTTTGCATCACTTTCGTTTTGAAGTTTTACTCCTTAGTTTAGTTTCTAGTTGAACATAGTAGTTAAATTTCTTCATGGTGCATCGGTTTCGAGAAGTAACCTAATAGTTTAGTATAGAGTAAAAATATTTAGTAATCGTCCGTGAGTTCGTGAACATTTCAAGCAATTGGACAGCCTTTTATGCGAAAACTGCCAAAGGTAAAGTTTTTAATATGTTATTTATTATGGATACCAAAGCATTACACAAAAAAGAGCTATTTTACGTTCTTCCATCACGAATATTGTTAAAAATGTTGATAAACTGATTGAAGATCAGAATTGAGTGGCATTGAACGATTGTTTTGAAATGTTAAATTTGAAAGAAATAGAAATTCGGGATTTAGATGAAAGAAATCCAAAGTTTGATTAAAGATGAGGATAGTAAATTAGAATTAGATATTGAAACTTCCATGGAATATAGTGATAAAATAATAATAACAAAATCAAAAATCAAATGTTTTTTCAAGAGCGTCGAATCTCAAAAATTGAATTTAAATATTTCTAAAAATATTTCTAGCGACTCGCATTCAGAAATCGGAAGTAAAAAAAAATAATTTGAAAGTAATGTTAAGTTATCCAAAATGTCAATACAAAAGATTTATGGCGATTGTAATGAATGGAGCAACTTTTGGAATTCATTTAAAATTGCAATTCACGAAAATTCAACGCTTTCAGAAGTAGAGAAGTTCAACTATTTAAAATTGTATTTAGGTGGAAATGCAGCATGTTGTATTGATGGATTTTCGATTTCAGAATCCAATTATGATTCGGCTGTAGAGATTCTTACCAAAAGATTTGGCCAAACCCAGTTGATAATCAATACGCACATGTCAAATCTCTTGAAATTAAACCCTGTACAAAACTCGAATGATGTAACAAAATTAAGAAAATTGTATGACACAATAAATGTTCAAATTAGAAGTCTTTCCTCTCTCGATGTAAAACCAAAAGTCCTATTCTAGCATGTTAATTCCGGTTTTGATGAAAACCATTCCCAACGATATTGCTTTGGAGCTCCATCGTACCAATACAGATAGTCCAACTTTTGATTTAGACAATTTTCTCATATTTTTACGGACTGAGATAGAATCCCGGGAAAAAATCTCCTGTTTGTCGCTTTCTCACAAATCAAAACAACTTCCGGAATCCAAGAACACATATAACAAATTTGACTCAAAGTATACGTGGAATTCTAATGTTAAAAGAAAAGACTTTAACAAATATTCAAAACAAAAACCGCCGGTTACCACACATGAATTTATTGCGACGACATTACCAAACCGGAAGTGTATTTTTTGTTCTCAGGAACACTTATCGGAAAACTGCGGATTGTTTACAGTAAATGAAAAAAGAGACATTTTAAAACAGAGCAATAGATGTTTTTTGTGTACGTCCTTGAAATATAAAATTGCTTTTTGCCCCTATCGACAAACAAAGGCTTGTAGGATCTGTGTGGGTAAGCACTATGAAGGTATACTTTTTAAATCAAACACGGCAGCCAAAATTCGGAAGCTGATAAATGTGAAGTTTCTTCAATTTCAAAAATTGAAACACAAGTTGAACCACGAAGTGAAAAAATTGTTTCCGCAATTTCGCATGTTAACAATGTGATACTTCTGCAGACCTGCACGATAAAAATTAAAGCAGGAAAAGAAAAAATGTTTGCCAGGCTCCTTCTTGATACGGGATCCATGAAAAGTTTTGTCACTCGCGAATTAGCTAACAAATTAAATCTCTAAGTAGCTAGGGAAAAAAATTAACTGTTTACACATTTGGGAACACCACTTTCTTCAAAGAAATTATGACGTGGCTAAATTTAGTTTGGAACATAAAAGTTCTTACGCCTCTAGAATAGAAGTTGAATTATTAGTAACGGATCAAATTTCAGGCTCAAACGTTCCGACTCGTAGATTAGAAGGAATTAGACAAATTCGACAACTAAAGAATTTGATACTCGCAGATTCGCTCGATAGTGAAGAATCAATTGGCATTTTAATCGGATCAGATTATTATTATGATATTGTCATGGGACACATTAAACATTTGAATAAAAATCTTGTTGCAGTAGAGACTATTTTCGGTTGGTGTTTACAAGGAAGGGAGAGTCAGAATGAAGTCTCTTTATCATTCAATGTTGTTGTAGTGGAAGATTTAATTTCTAAATAAATAACAAAATTTTGGACTCATTAGTAGAAAATTCAGGACTTATTAGTGAAAAAGAAAATTTAGATTCAACCGAAAATGAAGCACTTAAATATTTAATACAATATAACATACAAAAATTCTCGCTACAAAGTTAGATTGCCTTAGAAACATGACACTTCAGATTTGAATGATAATTGGAAAATCGCGGAACAGAGGTTCGATCGACTTAGAAAACGGTTTCAAAGAAATCCAGATCTATTTTTTGAATATCAAAATGTAATACAAGATTACTTAAATCAAAATATCATAGAACTAGTAACAGATGTTCAAGGTGAAGAAAACGTTACATTTTACTTGCCACACAGGGAAGTAATATGCGAGGATCGAACCACGAGCAAATTATGTATCGTTTTTGATGCGTCATCGCATCCCCCAGACTCGAATTCTTTAAATGACTGTCTTCATGTTGGACCTAATTTATACCCTGAGATATTCGACATCCTATTAAGGTTTAGATATAATCCTATTGCATTCACTGCAGACATCAGACAAGCCTTTTTGCAAATTCTCATAGATGAAAGAGACCGAGATGTAACTAGATTTCTATTCTCCGAATTTCCCTCTGAGGAAACCATCCCCCCTAATATATATAAATTTACTCGAGTGTTATTTGGGATGAACTGTTCTCTGTTTCTGTTGGCAGCGACTATTAGATACCACCTGAAAAAATATAGAGAATTCTATCGTACAACTGTGGACCTTTTAGATGACAATATTTACGTAGATGACGCAATCAGAAGTCAGCTGACAGTCAGAGAAACTTTAACTACGACTCTAGAATCGATCAAAATTTTCAAAGAAGCTAGCATGCATTTGCATAAGTTTCGTACAAACTCGAAAGAATTACATGAACTGTGGATAAAGGAAAGTATTATTTCAGATGAACATCCCGAAACTTTTGATAAAGAAAATCTCCCATTTAAAGTCTTAGGTATGGCGTGGGATAATTCTAACGATCTCTTGTATTTTGATGTTCGAAGTTTATTGCCATTTTTGTCTAAACCTATAGAAACAAAAAAAAAATTATCCTACAGGTGTTGGGTTAGATTTTCGACCCTCTAGGAATTTTAGGACACTTCACTGTTAGAATAAAGTGTTTGATACAAAGGATCTGGTCATCGTGTATAGATTGGGATGAACCACTACCAGAAGATTTGACCTCCCAATGGAGAAACTGGTATGAGGAGATTCCTCAAATGGCCGAATTTTCTATCCCTCGTCATTACTTTTTCAAATTCTCGAACTTTGATGTCCAAAATATCGAATTACATTGTTTCTCAGACGCAAGCACGAAAGCCTATGGTACAGTTGCCTACTTACGTTTCACAACAAAAAATAATGAAATTAAAACTGCCTTCGTTGCTTCTAAAAATAGGGTAGCTCCACGAAAAGCTCTCACTTTGCATAAATTGGAGTTGATGGGAGCATTATTGTCAGCAAAGTTAAGTAACAATATTTTAAAATCTATAAAGTTAAATATATCTTGCCTTTTTTGGTCAGACTCGACAATTATTTATTTTTGGACCAGAAAACAACCCGAAACTTTCAAACCCTTCGTAAAGAATCGTGTCGAGGAAATTCAAAAATTGACCTCGCCTCAAAATTGGCATTACTGTCCAGGCGTGGACAATCCTGCAGATCTCATATCTCGGGGATCGAAAATATCTAAACTAACGAATGAACCCATTTGGACCCAAGGTCCACGGTGGCTTCAGCTCTCTCCTGATCTTTGGCCAAAATTAGACCTTACAGACACAATTGACGAAGCCAAACTTGAATGTCGGAAAAAATCTACTGATGTACGTCAGCTTGAATGTACTACCGAAAATATTGATGACCTCTTTGACTTATCAAAACATAGTAATTTAGAGAAACTGTTGAGGGTCACCGCTTGGATAAAACACTTCGTTTCAAAATTGAGAAAATGTAGCAGTGTTGAGGGAACTCAAAAAACAGAACTATTAGAAGCTGAAAATTTCTGGATTCGGTCTGAACAAAAAACTTTTTTTGCCGAAGAATATAAATCCTTAAAAGAAGGTAAATCGATTGACAAGAATTCCCCTCTGTTCAATTTTGTCCCATATATTGATGAAAAGGGAATCATGAGATTGGTAGGAAGATTAGAATTTCTGACTTTACTGTAGATAATAAGCATCCAATAATTCTACCTAAAAATTCTAGATTGGCCTATTTAGTTGTACGTAAACAACATGAGAAGATAATGCATGGAGGGACTGCTGCAACTTTGTCTAAAGTTAGATCTCTCTTCTGGGTCCCGAAAGGACGTCAGTTAGTTAAAAAGACTATAAAAAGTTGTTTAATTTGCCAAAAATATTCAGCTAAACCTTCAGACCAGATGAAGCGTCCTTACCTAAAGACAGAATCCTTGAATCAACGCCATTTGCTGTTTGTGGGGTTGATTTTGCTGGACCGGTTAACGTAAAGAATTCAAAGGATACTCAAAAATCATACATCACATTATTCACATGTGCTGTAACCCGAGCTATACACCTGGAACTAGTTTCAAACATGTCGACAGAGTCCTTTTTACTTGCATTTCGCAGATTTTTGAGTAGAAGGAGAATCTGTAAAATCATTTATTCTGATAACGCAAAAACCTTCAAGAAGGCTAAAAAAAGAAGTTGAAAACTTTTCTAGAATTTTAGACGATGATGTGTTTAAAAATTCCATTGCCAAAGAGAGAACTCAGTGGAAGTTTATCATCGAGCGAGCCGCATGGTGAAGAGGGTTTTATGAAAGACTCGTAAGATCCGTGAAAAACTGTTTGAGAAAAGTTGTGGGAAAAGCGTTGCTGACCTTCGAAGAAATGTTTACTCTACTCGTCGAGGTAGAAACTGTTCTTATTTCACGACATTTGTGCTACGTTTATAATGAAAATGATGAGCCACAACCCTTGACTCTAATGTGTTTCCTGAACTTTGGACAAACTGATTCTAAGTACCCTTTGACTTTCGCTGAAATCATCGGTAGCGAAACAACAAGAAAGACTCTCTTAAAAAGAAAACGCTATCAAGAATTGCTGTTAAAACAGTTGCGGAGTAAATGGAAACAGCAATATTTGTTAGAACTTAGAACTGCCCATTCTTGAAAAAATCCTGACTCTCAACCCTAACTAAAATTAGGTGATGTTGTGCTGATTCAAGGAGATAGCAAAAACAAACTGTTACGGAAACTAGGAAAAATCATTAAAGCCGTTCCTGGACGTGACGGTAAAGTCCGATCTTATGAATTAAAAACTGGAAATGGGACTTTGAAACGAACTGCACAACACTTATATCCTCTTGAACTATATTGAACTCTAACGTTTTTACATAACCTTTTTTTTATTTTACTTAAATATTGAATTGAATAATTTGAAATGTTCTTTAGTTTATTATTCTTTTAAGTTTGAAGTTTCAAACTTCACTATTTGAATTTGTTGAATAATTTACTTTCTTTATATTTGCATTTATTTTAATAATAATTCCTATTAATTTTAATTTGTTAAACGCTTTCTTATTTTATTTTAGATAGAACTTTATGCCTATTATACACTCTAGATATTGAAAAGTATTGTTGATAGTGATGTGATTTAATTCAAGTATTAACCTATTGTTTATTTTCTTATTTTTGTACTGTATTTTTGAAAAATCTGATTGATTAGAAATTTTGCATATTAGAAATGTGAATTTTTTGCTTATGATTGTATTTGAGTAGATGAACACCTATCAGAATTCAGGTGGGGAGTGTGTAGAGAAATATTATGCCAAGAGATGGCGTTGCAAGCCCATCGTTTGATTTTATTCTCAAATGTTTGGAATTCGAATTCGCCTCCTTCTTGTTGATTGTTGGAGTGATGAATCAGTTGTAAAATGTAGTTTTCCTTGAACGGGATTAAGATCCCATAATATGTCTATACCTTTGAATTTAGTTAATTTAGAGGCTTTCCAGCCTATTATCATGTCCTTGTAAATATGTAAATATATTAAATTCATTAGAAAACATGCAAAAATGATTTAAACTTTGCATCACTTTCGTTTTGAAGTTTTTCTCCTTAGTTTAGTTTCTAGTAGAACATAGTAGTTAAATTTCTTCAGGTGTAAGAAAAACATTTATACAGTTTTCTAACAAATTTAACGTATATTTTAGGTGGACCAGGTGGAAATAGTTGGTATGGTAAGTTATCAAATATAATTTTATTACTGAAATTTTATTACTCTAAAGAACCAGAAATTTTCCAAAACTTCGCTTTAGCACTCAAAAGCAAATTTTTATAATTCATTACTCTAAACGGTAAATATACTATATTATAAAGTTATTTCTTATATTTAAAATGAAATTCCTATTCCTGTAATAATGAAAGGAGAGACCCAGGGACAAGAAAGTTATTTCACCGTAAATTGATAAATTGAAACAATATTTTCTACGAGAAAAATTTAAATGTTGACAAATTTCTCGTTCACAGGATTTATCAGTGCATCGAGTTATTAGAAACTGAATTTAAATTCAATAAAATTTGATAAAAATAGAAATATGACCAAAAGTATTGTAGTGAACATATTGGTGCTCTAAACAAAACCAGGGCGTAAATGCTTATACATGTCTACATGTCTTATACATGTCTATGAATTTACTAATATAAACATATATACATACATACATATATATACGTATACAGTGGTGCCTCGACTTACGAGTTTAATTCATTCCATGACGGAGCTCGTAACTCGAAATACTCGTATCACGAATCAATTTTCCCTATTGAAAAGAATGGAAAAGCCATTAATTCGTTCCGAGCTCCCCCAAAACACAGCAATTTTGTTACATGTTTTTAAATAAAAGAAATGTGCTTATAAATGATGAACATTGTATAAAAACGCACTACATTAGAATGTACTGCAATAAAGTTGTATTATTAAGTGCAATGTACAATATTTACCTTGCAGATCAGACTTGAAGATGCTGATGTAAGAGGAGAAGAAAGGCAAAACTGAATAATTAAATCTTTGAATTTTAACCAAGGTCATCCCATCCCCTAGACCCCATGGGGGTTCAAGTGGGGGGGGGATTAAAGCTATTTCTCTATGAGAGAGGTTGGACGCTTTTCGGATTCGGATGGTGACTCAACTGTGGGCTGAGCAAGCTGTCCGGATGATAATTATTGAGTGTTAATCTCTCGGTTTAAGACGGGATAATTTTCTTTCAATAATATTATACAATTGTATAATAATTGTACATAAAGGTTGCAAATATTATATGTTTCTCGGGTTCTCATTGGATGAGGACGTAATATGGGATTGGCTGCGCAAACTAGCGGTGGGGTATCTGAGGCTTGCTCGTAACCCGAATTGTAACTCGTAACTGTAAGCAAAAATTCTGCCAAGAGAATGCTCGTATCTCGAAAAACTCGTAAGTCGAGACATATATATATATATACATACACATAACATATGAATTAAATATGAGTACATACATACATGGAAAATATATTCATCTTATATGAGTTAAAGCTTTTCAAATCTACACAATGTAATCGGATATCTGTTCTCTATTTCTAGTTTGTAGTAATCTAGACATTTTTGTGTAAAATACTTCTATAATATCCCGTAAGGTAATATTTTCAATGAGTGGGAAAGTTTAAAACATTATGTTTAAGTTATTATTCAGTTTTAGTACATATTGAAAACCCTTACATACAAAAATATAAAAAATATATTTTAAACATTTAAACTGTTCTCGGTATAGAATATATCACAGTCATGTACCGTCAAAAAGTAAGGATCCCGATAGCTGTCGTCCAACGATTTCCCCTTTCTTTTAAAAATCATCAGTGGATAGAGTATTTTGGTTGAGCGGGGATCTAATGTTGCTGTGGATTGATCGTGTTCAGCATGAAAAAAATTAGCAGTTTTATATTAAATCTTTATTTCCTATTGATAATAATGATGTAAGAAAAATATTTACACATTTTTTTAATAAATTTAACATATATTTTAGGTGGACCAGGTGGATATTTTCCGTATGGTAAGTTATCAAATATAATTTTATAACTGGATTTTTTATTACTGTAAAGATTGATATATTTTCCAAAACATCGTTGTAGTACTTAAAAGCAATTTCTTATAATTTTTTTCTCTAAATGGTAATAATACTAGATTATAAAGTTATTTCTTATATTTATAATGAAATTCATAATCATGCACTAATGAAAGGATAGACCCATGGACAAGAAGGCTATTTCACCGCAAATCTATGAATTGAAACAAAATTTCCCATGAGAAATATTTTTAAATGTTGAGAAATTTCTCATTCAGATGTTTTTTCAGTGCATCGATTTATTACAAAATGAATTTAAATTTAATAAATTTCGAAAACAATAAAAAATATAACTACACTTACTGCAATGAAGATATTGGTGCTCTAAGCAAAACCAGGGATTTAAAATGCATATACATCTGTATATAAAGCTTTCTATGTATCTACTAATACATACATACATACATGCATACGTACATACACATTTGTGGCTTGGTTCAAGAAGTGACTAAGTCAATTTTTTTCAAAAATGACATTGTTTGCTTATGTCCCTTTAAAAGAATTTTATTCTCAATGTATGATGTATCCAAGTCTGGTCGATGGTTTAGACGTGTTTTCTAACCCATCTGACAAACTTCGGTACTTCTTACAATGAAAATAGTTATTTTAAGTGACATAAGCAAGCAATGTCATTTTTGAAAAATTTGACTTTGTCACTTCTTCTACCAAGCCACAGATATTTATATATACATACATACATACATATATATATATATATATATATATATATATGGGAATTGTGTTATCCCAGGGTTCCAGCTATGAGCTACATGTCGCCGTGTACGCTATGCGACGACAGCGCTATTAGGTTTTCGAGAGATGAAGTGGGAGAAAAGTATTTGAGGGGAGACTGAGATTGGATCCCGACCTGGTAAGAGGTGCTGAAAGCAGCAGACGGGCTGCGGCGGGAGAGAGAGTCTCGACGGGGCATGACGTTGGCTCCTGATAAGCAGCAGACGGCGGCTTAGTTTACCCTATCGCGGCAGACGGCCGAATGCTTTAACCCATTCTGATTGTGGAGGTCTGGCGTGGCCTGACGTTTATATTTATATGCAACATATTTCTATAACTGTAAATACTTTACAAGTGCCAATATATAGTGTTTGTGTTTTAAGCAGTGACTCTGTCTTTAATTGAGCACTATCTTACTCTGAGTATAAGAGTGTCTAGTTCCGCCGTGCAGTAACCGGAAAGGTTACTATAAGACTGAGAACAACAACCCCTGACACCGACCACAGTTTCTACAAAAAGTGGGGACTCGCCCGAGATCGAGTTCCTACATATATATATATATATATATATATATATATATATATATATATATATATATATATATATATATATATATAATATATGAATTAAATACGAGTACAAACATACATGGAAAATATAATCATCTTATTTGAGATAAAACATTTAATAGTTGTACAATGTTATGTGATATCTGTCCTATAATTCTAGTATGTAGTAATGTGCACATTTGAATAAAAATAACTTGTATCATATTTCGTAATGAAATTATCTTGAATAAGTGGTAAAGATTAAAACTAAATGATTAAGTTATTATTTAATTTTACTACATATTAACAACCCTGACATAAAAAAATATAAATTGAATATTTTAAAGAATTAAACTTTTCTTACGCGGTGGTATAGAATGTATCCCAGTCATATAAAGTCGAATTACGGGCTTGCGATAACTATCGTATGAATGATTTCACCTTTCTTTTAAAAAACCTCAGTGGATGTGGATTGATCGTTTTCAGTACGTAAAAATTGAGAAGTTTTCTTTTAAATTTTTATTTCCTAATGATAAGAATAATATAAGAAAATAATTTTTACACAGATTTTTACAAATTTAACATATATTTTAGGTGGACCAGGTGGATATTTTCCTCATGGTAAGTTACCAAATATAATTTTATTGCTGGAATTTTTATTACTGAAAAGATTGATTTGTTTTCCAAAACTTCGTTTTAGTACTTAAAAGCAATTTTTTATAATTCATTACTCTAAATGGTAATAATACTTAACTATAAACTTATTTCTTATATTTATAATGAAATTCATATTCCTGCACTAATGAAAGGATATACCCATGGACAAGAAGGTTATTTCACCGGAAATAAATGAATTGAAACAAAATTTCCTATGTGAAAATTTTTTAAATGTTGAGAAATTTCTCATTCAGATGTTTTTTCAGTGCATCCAGTTATTAGAAACTAAATTCAAATTTAATAAATTTTGAAAAAAATTGTAATGTGAGTACACTTACTGTAATGAAGATTTTGGTGCTCAGAACAAAACCAGGGCTTCAAAATCCATATACATCTATATATACAGCTTTGTATGTATCTACTAATACATACATACATATCTGTGGCTTGGTACAAGAAGTCACTAAGTCATTTTTTTTTCAAAAATGGCATTGTTTGCTTATGTCTCTTTAAAAGAATATTATTTTCAACGTATAAAGTACCCACGTCTACCCCATGATTTAGACGTTATTTCTAACCCATCTGACAAAGTTCGGAACTTCTTACACTGAAAATAGTTTTTTTAAGAGACTTAAGCCAGGAATGTCATTTTCGAAAAAATTCACTCTGAAAATTCTTGTCACCATTTCATTGTCAAATAATTTCTATTTACACCTGAAACATGACATTCAAAAGATGGTTAAAATGTTCATCTTCAATCAAGGGAAAACACACTGATCATTTTCAAATAAGAATGTATTTTTGAACTTTTTCAAATACATAGTTCTGAAAACGTTACAAAGAAAAATTAGTAAAATTATGTAGCTATTATTAATGTACATACATTATACAAAATTTTGTTTTGACATGTTTATTCGTTTTCTGAAAAATGGTCAGTAATATTTGTTTGTTTATTAATTATTATTTTTTTTTGTAAATAAAATTAATTTTCGGATCTCGCGTCAAGTTCTTTGTTAGCGTTTTTTATCGTATCCTTCACAAAATCGTCGTCATTTGCAGGTTAAAAATTTTTTTAAAGTATTGTTTGCTGAAAACATTTCTTTTATTCTTGGAAGAGGAAACTCGTTCAAAAGATCTTTTGAACTGGCGCTGTCGTCAATATCATCATCTCTGCCATGAATCTTTGCTTTTATGCCTGCAACAATATCTTCATCCGTTACATTCTCATGAGTTGTAAGAGCCAAATCTATGTCTTCAAATTCCTGAAATGAATCTTGTTCAATTGGCAAATCTCGAACCCGATATTGAAGCGTTTCACCTGTAGAGTCTTGAGTTTAAAAAATGGGAGGATTTTCAACCCTAAGAAAACCAGCATGCAGGAAACAATTCGATTATTTTTTGAAAGATTGAAGATTTCATGGTCTTCATAACCTTCTCTTAAAGTGGTCCAAACGGTTTTAAGCCAGTTATCAGAAACTTCTGTGAGCAAGGCGGCCAGGTGATAGACGAATGGCTAGGGCGCTGACATTCGGTTCAGATTCTGTTGGTTCGAGTCCCACTGTTGGCATGGCTGCTTGTAGCCGCTCGGAATCGGCTTTAAACTGTAGCTCTAGGTCTAATTAGCCCTCGTGTAGCAAAAAGTTTACCATAGAGCTCCAAACCAAACCTAGTGGCACGGCCTTCGATTCTCCACTGATTCTCCCGTACACAATGGAATGCCTCTCCCAAAATCTCTGGATCCGCGAAGTTGAGCAAACGAAATTATGTTTTTTTAAAGTGCTTCGCAAATTCATTTATTTTCGCTTGCAAAATCGGTCCGCTTATGGGAATGTTGGCACTCCTTTGAATCTTAAACTATTGCAAAAGGGCTTCTTGTATGTCAACATGGGGACTTTTTCGAAGTTTCTTAACTTTAGGCCGTATTTTTTTTAGATCAAAAATGGATAAAATCGTTGAAGAACAACGTGCTTCTACTTCCCAATTAACATGTTCTTTTAAGCGATTTATGTTCCCAGAAACAAATCAATTTTAAGTCACTAAAAGCGATATGTTCGTATTAACGATGTTATTATAACTGGTTCTTATATCCATCATTACACACGAGAATTGGCCAGGAACTCATATTTCCGATCATTCCTAGACTGGTGCAAGAACACAAATATTAGTCTATTAAATTTTAATTTCTCGATGTAAGAATGATGAAAGAATATAAATTTTCACATTCTTATCCAATGAATATACAGTATATTTCTGTTAAACGGGCTAAAGTTTGAGCGCATGGTAAGTATTACAAAATATTTATTATTACTCAATTGTTTTTTACTGTAATGAACGATACATTTTCGAAAATTTGTTTGTAGTACTCGAAAACGATTTCTCGTAATTCGTTACCCTTGATTGAAATATATATACAGGGTGTCCAGCGAAGAAGTTCCCCATTTCAAAATTAAAAATCTCGAAAACAAAGATCTGTAGAAGAATGCAACAATCGGTATATTTATCGTGAAAGCTGTAAGAATTTTATATACTAATTTTTGAAATAGTTACAAAAGCTGATAACAGATGGCGCTGTTAGCCAAATGTACTGCAATTTACTGGCGTAGGAATGGATTGGTCTCCCAATTCACCGGACCTGAGTCCTTGTAACTAATTTTGTGGAGCACATTAAAAGATACTGTCTACAGGACCCATCCCACCACGCTGGACGAGCTTTAGTCGGCGATCCGTTGGGCAGCTGAATCGATTTCTGTTGAGACACTACAGGGTGTGATGGCAAAATTTATCGTTCGTTTGCTCCACCTCCGTACAGCGAATGGTGGACATTTTGAAAAGATTGTGATGCAGTGATTGCAAAGACTGTTTGCAAAGAGTACGAGTTTATTTATGCATGCTGATACGAGTTGAAGAGCGCCATCTGTTAGTTTTTGTAACTATTTCGAAAATTAGTGTGTAAAATTCTTACAGCTTTCACGATAAAAATACTGTTTGTTGCATTCTTCTACAGATCTTTGTTTTCGAGATTTTTAATTTTGAAATCAGGGACTTCTTCGCTGGACACCCTGTATATATATATATATTAAACTAAAAGTCTAAACTAAAATCCTACTAATTAATATATTTATATATATATATATATATATATATATATATATATATATATATATATATATATATATATATATATATATATAAAGTTAAACTAAAAGTCAAACCGAGAGAGGTAGAAATCTCGAGAAGAAAATAAAACGTAAGAAGAGAAAAAGACCCATTTTAAATTATACTTCACATGGCGATATAAGCATGGAAGGAGACAAATTAAAGGAAAAGAAGACAAGAAGAAATTATTTAATTGAAAAAAAAGTAAAGCAAATGATGGAAAATGAATTTGAAGAAATGTCATCATTTCAAGTGACCCGAACTGAATTGGCAATGAAATCTCCGTATAAACTTTTCCAAATGTACTTTGACGCGGAGATCGTGAAACAACTGTCTGAAGAAATTTTAGGATATTCTCTTAAAAAGAATAACAATGGATTTTCATTATCGAAATGGACATGCAGAAATTTATCAGAATTGTCACATTTGGTATCACGTTCTATCTTAGGAAATTTTTATACATGATTAAAAATTACAATGATATTTAAAAAATGTATATTTAATACCATAACTAATATAAAACTAGCTGAGTGGCAACCCGATGTGTTGCATTTTCGATTTAAAATGAAATGGTTTTATTTCTTAGAGATTGAAAACTGTTTAATCCCTTTTAAAAATACATTAGAATTTTTAAAAAACGAAATAATGATTTAAAATGTTTTTTTCAAATTTTGGTTTTTGGCTTTTGAAATAAATCTTTCAAATTTCCGTTTTCAAATTTTGCTTTTTAAACAGAAAAAGAAGCTCATTCAATTAGAAAAAAAATTCTAAAGGTTTTAACTTCTCCTTTCCTGAAACTAAAACTATTTCTGGTGCTTTAAAATTATTTCTGGGCTTCAATTATTAAATGACTCGTTCACAACTAATAATTCTTCATTTTGGCAACATAGCCGAATGTAAATAGAAAATCTCATGGGCGAAAAAGTGCTTAAAAAATAGAAAGACTGTTCTCAGGAATTCAAAATTTGTGGCGGAAGAATCCTCATCAGTTGTTCATTAATTAGAAACAAATGAATCAAATTATGTAGTATAAATATCTCAATCATTGTAATTTTCTTTATAATACGATGTGTTTAATTGATTACTATGCAATTAAATTAATTTTAAAAATTATCATATTAAATAATTATTAAGTAAAATATTTAAATTGTTAATATTTTTTTCCAATCAACCTACTTTAAGTACTTCAGGAGAAAAGGATATTTCTATTAAAATAATTTTCATTTAACCTACTAATTACTCATAATATTGAGAAATATTTAAGACAATAAATGAGAGACGAAAATTTTAATCCTTTTTTTCATTTCTTTCAAAAACGTTTTCTTTTAAAAACATTTTCTTTTAAAACGTTTAATATAAATTTTATTTCAACTTATTTTTATCTATTTCAATTGATTAAAAATCACAGTAGATGGCGTTTATATATGAGTACCCAAACAGAAACTATAAAATATGAATTATTTTCCTGATACTAAAGAATTTATTTCTATTTAATATTTTATCCTGATTGTATAAAATGTATGTAAGATCAATATTTTTACGAAGTTTGCTAATGAATTTATCTCAAATTTCAGTTGCACCAGGTGGATATGGTGGACATAATATATACAGTAAGTATCCCGGTATATTTACATGAATAAAATATTTATTGAAAAAAACGATACATTTCCCAATATTTGGCAGTAATGCTCTAATGCTATTTCCTCTGCTTCATTAACATTGATTGTAATATTACTAGATTCGGATGTTGTTTCTTATATTTATAATGAAATTAATATTCCTAGACTAGTGAAAGGAGAGACCCAATTAGAAGTTGGTTATTTAGTCGTTTGTCTATGAAAGACTTGTATCTGTATTATAATAAGTTATTTAGATATTTGAAATCAGTGGTGATTTTCTTTAAATAAGTTATCATGCAACTTACTAAATTTTTTAATTTTTGCATTCAAAGGAAATAAAAAAAATTACTTTAAATCGTTAATAAATTATTATAAGCAAATAAATTTAAATGCTTTACGAGCAAAGGAAAATTATCAAAATTGAAAAATTGAAAAATTTAAAATATTAAAATTTTTAATGATTACTTATAATAAGGTTACTTTATATCTAGATTATAATTCGTAGGTAACTTTTTAATAATACATTTCTGGAATTAATTTCCAATTTAGTTTTTTGTAAATGAATTTTTTTCACCTTTCTTTTTTATTACAATTGCGTGACAATTACAGTAGATTTCGTTTGTATATATGAATACCAATTCAGACAGTATCTACAATTCTTAATATATACATAAGGATATTTATATACAAATTATATATATTAATTAAATATGAATATATTCATACATAGAAAATATATTCTTGTTTTAGAAAGTAAGAATTAGAATAATGCACAATTTTATGTAATATCCCTTTATTTTACTTTGACGTCATATAGACGATTTTGCATCAGAAATTGTGCCTATATAAAATTTTGAAATATAATTATCCGGAATGAGTGGGAATTTTCTTTTATATATTTTTATGACAATATCGAAAGTAAAATATATGGGAAAATTTTCTAATATATATATATATATATATATATGTATACAGAGGCTGTTCACACATTTTTTAGACGATGTATATTGTATTCACAAAACTAAATTACATAAAATTCATGTGTTTTAAATGTTCTATTTGACATCCCTTATTCTGAACTATCTTTCGACACCGCAATTTCCAGGATAATAATGCCTTTTGAAGTGTCAGAAGGGGTATTCTATCCCATTCCTCCTGAACAGCTTTCCAGAGTCCTGTAAGGGTTTCTTGACGACGTTTGGATAATGCAGATTTTAAAAGTCCGAAAGCACAAAAATCCATAGGTGATACATTGGGAGATTTAGTATGGATATCAGTGAAGGGTATGGCCTAGATACCAGTTTTTTGTTCCATTTCTTTTAGGAAATTTACAGTGGATTTTGATGTGTGACTGCTAGCTTTGTCCTGATGGAGTCTCACAGATTGATGGCACTGTGGGTAAAGCAATGATATTTCATTCAGAAAAATTGGTGATAAAATATGTTCCTGATAGTATTTGGAGTTAATCTTGACATTTTTCCACTCTCTTTATTATTAACTTGACATTATAAGAAAAACCAGCAACAATCATGAATCCCTTAGAAAAACTTTCTTTCCATTTTTTTAAACCATGCACTTAAATTTTTTTTCCCCTTTTATGATAATAAATGGCTCTTTTTTTGTTGCAATCATATAAATACACCCATTATTCATGTTTTGTGACAACTGTTTTCCATTTTTCTTTGGTAAGTGTTTCTCATATAGAGTTCTGCAGCGTGTCCTGCTTTCAGCTATATGATTTGGAGGAACACGATGCACATTGCGCTTTTTGGCTTTCTTAAGATTTCAATCAACGTTTATCATTTTGTTTACAGTGGACACCGAGCATTTTAATGATTTTGCAACTGTCCTTTGACTAGGGGATTTTCTTTTAACTTTAAACAACATACCTCTGCAATAGTCCAAGATGTCCGTTTTTTCTTGGATACTTGTTTGGAATTTTTGTCCCACTTGAGGCTCCAATTTGACGTTTTTTCCTTTCTTGTTGACGATATTACCTATCGACGCTTTAGATATCACAAAAACATGACTCTCACATCGTTTTTGGATAACGGAGTATGCATATTTCTCTTCGGAAAGAGCATAAATGTAGCCTTCGAAACACTGCTTTGTTAAAAACGCCATTTTGAATAAAAACAAAACTTTCAATCCGCAGACGATAATTTTGACTTTTGAAAACATAGTACAATTGCAATTATTTCTTTTGCAGCAAACGATTTTTTATTACCGCTTACCAAAATCGTTTAAAAAATGTGAGAACAGCCTCTGTATATATATATATATATATATATATATATATATATATATATATATATATATATATATATATATAAACAAAACAACATAAGCTAAAGAATAAATAAAATAAAAAATAAAAGTAATATAAGTAATAAAAAATAAAAGTAAGTGCGGGCATAGACTGCCAAACAAATTAACTTAAACCTACCCTAGCATGGAAAGCAAATAACTTTTGAACACAAGATTGCGCAGTTACACCAGAGGCAAAATTCTGTAATAGTACCAGAACTAAACCAAAAGTACGAGGTAACCGACAGGTCTCGTCATCAGAGAGCTTAACCAAATCAGCTACCTAAAGGGGAACTTTCTGAGTAGGATGTAGGTATAACCAAAAGACATCCGAAGGCCCCGAGTTTCCCGAAGAAACAGTTAGTCAATAGAAAATGAAAAGGCATAGATAACTTACAGTAAGGGCTCAACGAACAATACATGCAAGTACACATACAATCCTAATGAAAAGACACAGATGCAAACATACCCTAATTTCGTAGGGGACGGTTATGGCGAAACAACAGCCCAATTTTTCCTTAGTAATTACGTCAGTGTGGCAAAACTACAGTGCTACACCTCATTGAAGTTTAAAAAATATAAACCAGAAACGCTATCCTAAACATCTTTAAAATATACCCGAGTCTAAATGCCATTTATAAAAAACTTTTAAATTGTCGAAAAATTTTGGGAAATTGTTCTTACTTAAGATTTCCTAGAAAATGTTACATGCCTCCAAAAAGTCTTCAGCGTTATTAGAAATGTTTTTAATTCTGTACAGTTGCGAGTAAAATATATTATTATAGATTTTATAGTTCAAGTTGCTATTGAAATTGGTAAACGTGATAACCTCAAAGTTAAAATCTAGTCTTTTATCATATATCCCAGTATTTAATTTGCTATTTTGAATTTTAATTTTTAAATCCAGATAAGTTGCGGAATGATTATTTTCATTAGTCCTGTTTAAAGTTAATTCTTTTGGGTAAATCGTTGCAGTTAAAAATTATAAGGTCATCAATATACCTAAATCCGGTAACATTATTTAAGCTAAGAAATTTAGTTTCGTATGAATGAAGAAATATATTAGCAAAAGCAGTGGAATAATTATTACCCATAGGGATACCCTTTATCTGTTTAAAGAAACGTAAGCCATTAAAGAGGTAGTTTTCAAAAATATTAAATTTACATAAATCAATACAGTCACATTTTAAGATTAAAGTACTATCCAGATATTCATGATAAATTTCTGAACAGATATCCATTAAGTTATCATGGAGAATACTAGTAAAAAGGTTTTCAAAATTAAACGTATGAATGCCATCTATATTCTTACTGTTTAGAAATTTTAGAATATCCTGATTATTATTTATAATAAAGCTATTTTCAGTAACCCTGATTTTATTTAGAATGATTTTTATATAGCTAAAACACTTTTTACTAAACAAAGTGTTATAACAATTTGTACTACACGTAAGGAACCTAAATTTCGTAGGTACTTTATGGAATTTAATGGTGGGAAAAAGGTAAGGGTATATTAGGTTATTAATCTTACACTTAAATTTTTTGCTAAAGGCTAAAATCCTATTATCTATTTCTTTGTTGGTAAAGTTAATATTTTGATAAGTATTGTTTGAATTGTACTCCCTAGAAATTAATTGCTTGAAATAATCCTTACACATAAAACCAAAGTTATTGGCAGCCTTATCTACAACCGTTATAATTAACTTATTTTTTAACTCTTTAAATTTTCTATACAGATCTTTGTTTAGAAAGAAACCCCGCTTGTCATTTCTACCATATTCTTCGTAATTCCCCTTTATATTCTGTATAACACGTTCTTTCCACTCCATGAAAGCTTCGGTAGGACAATTATGCTTCCTTCATAATTTTCCTATGATATAATCTAAATATTTACCGATAGAACTTACTATTTGCTTTAAGTTTACCTTATTTCTGACCCTAAATGTTGTGCCTTTTCTTAAGAGTTACCTCAACCTAACATTTTAAACAATATTAAGATCCCCAGTTACAATATGCCCTAAAGCATGATTAACATAGCTTTTAAACCCCCTCGAAATGACAATTAAAATCAGTATTAGAAATTTTGCCTAAGTTATGACTATAAAAGTTGTACTTACAGATTAGGTCTCTTAACGTTTTTTGATATTTGTAAGTGACGGTGATTTTTCCACAATCCTTATTTGGTAGTAATATGGAATTATTGTGTACAATAGTAGGTAGTTTTAACTGCTCAAAATCTTTATCCAGAAACTTTATTGTACAGTACTCTACACCTGTTTCCCTTCACCTTTTAACATCCAAATTTGTCAAGTTAAGCTTATATTTAATTAGATCTAAAATTAATAGTTTTGTAAACCTCGAAGCAAATTTAACTGGCAGTAAATGATGTTTAGTAAAACACCTTAAGCTAGAATTGTTTTGGTTCAACAAATAGTGTTCAATTATTTTAATGTTCTTAAAATCAATAAATAAATTACAAATTTTTTTGCAAATCATCCAGTTTCAATTTTGTTTTTGAACTAATATTACTCATTCTTCTTTTACCCCTGTAATTAGAATGCTTATAATTTGACCGTTCAAAAACCATGAATTTTTTATAAACACAGTTAGTATCCAAATCCACCGGTCCTTCCCCTTTAAGTTTACTGTTTAAGCCGAATGGTAATAGTGTTTTAAGCTTACAAATTTATAAATTTTGAAAATACAGCCTTTTATTTAAATCATTAACCTTGTCAATAATATATAATTTAGCCTGCTCAAAATTATGCACTTGAAAATGTAAAAGTTCGTAATCTAAAGAGGTTTCGTCTATAAAATTTCTGATTGCGAACCTATTGTTATTATTCCTCTTATTAAATTCAGTCCCCGTTTGCCCAATATAACAAATTACATTCTTGATATTCTATAATATAGATTAATCCCTTACACTTACAAAAGAAGTCATTATAGCCAGAACCAGCCCTCACTTGACACCCATTCGCCATAGGGCACGTAAGACACCTTATATCTCTACATTTCGCGTATTTTTTTAGTTTTATGTTATATAAACGTAACAGTTGTTCAGGTAGCTTTTTAACCACCACACTCCCCTGAACAAGATGTGTATCAGGGCTCCTTGTTACAGAACGCGACGAGCCATGTCCCATGAAAAAATCCTTAATACTCGTTTGCATGATCTTTTAAGACTTAACCTGAAAAGCAAATAAAACATTAATAAAGCCTGCTTACTATATGAGGAACCCCGGGATAAAAACCATAAACATATACCTACCAGAAAAATAATTTAAATGAAATTTTCCAATAAAAGAGTGCGCAACATCAACAAATCCCCACATTGGAAAAAATATAAACAAAGCAACATAAGCTAAAGAATAAAATAAAATAAAAAATAAAAAATAATAAAAAGGCGGGCATAGACTGCCAAATAAATTAACTCAAAACCTACCCTTGCATGGAAAACAAATAACTTTTCAACAAAAGATTGCGAAGTTGCTGCATATCTTTACATTGAAAAAGGCAAATATAACTAAACTTAACAGAGCTAGATAATTATAAGAAGGTTTTAAAGATGTTTAGGATAGCGATTCTGGTTTATATTTTTTTAAACTTCAATGAGTTATAGCGCTGTGGTTTTGCCAAAGTGACGCAATTACTAGGGAAAAATTGGGCTGCTGTTTCGCCATAACCGTCCCCTACGGAATTAGGGTATGTTTGCATCTGTGCCTTTTCATTAGGATTGTATGTGTACTTGCATGTATGGTTCGTTGAGCCCTTACTGTAAGTTGTCTATGACTTTTCATTTTCTATTGACTAACTGTTTCTTTGGGGAACTCGGGGCCTTGGGATGCATTTTGGTTATACCTACATCCTATTCAGAAAGTTCCCCTTGAGGTAACTGATTTGGTTAGGCTCCCTAATGTCGGGACCCATCGGTTACCTCGTACTTCTGGTTTAGTTCTGGTACTATTACAGAATCTTGCCTCTGGTGCGTGGATGCCCTGAGCACTTGATTTCTGTATTGTTGTTGCCTACATTCTTCTTATAATTATCTAGCTCTGTTAAATTTAGTATATATATATATATATATATATATATATATATATATATATATACATATGTATATACATATGTATGTCAAGAGTCGAATCACACTTACTATTATCATAGAGTTTTGCCGTCATTCGTACTCATATAAGTCAGAGCCGTAGTGGAAAGAATCTTCGACACAATAAGATAAGAAATAAGACAGTTCGATATTTATTTTGATTCAAACGACCCAGAGATCCCTTAACTTATTATCAACGATTTACGATTATATTAGTGAACTACTCCCTCCTTAATAATTACCAGACAGCCGTAGCACCTCCGTACTCTACGAAATTCCACAAGCGTCTGCCAACTTCTTTGTCATTATCCCGCTCAAACTGTTCTCTGACTCAGTTTCGAATGTTCTCCTTAAATCTGTGTTACATAACGCTACCCACCGCATCTGAATAATCTGAATAATCAGGAGGTGACCCCTATTGGTAACTTTTGCTATTAATATTATATATATATATATATATATATATATATATATATATATATATATATATATATATATTCCTTAAAAAATTAGTCTGGCTACCGGAATTTTTTATATAATATAGTGTATGTATTATTATACTATAAGGTAGTAGTAATGAAGCTAAGGGTATCGTGCTTTTGGGGGGAACATCGTAAATTGTCAAATCTTGCAGACCTTGAGAAAACGGTAGATTGTTGGGACGCGTTTAAATTGGAGTATCTGTTACTGCAACCACCTGGCTAATGGGAGTTTTTTTGAGCTATGGTATCGAAAGTCATGATAGCATACAGAGTGCACGGGAAAAAATATACTTTACCAAACAGGATAGTGGACGAAAAGGAGAGCTAGTGAAAGAGACGGACGAGGTATTGAAGCGAATTGTGACATGAAGAAAAAAAAAACAATTGCAACCAAAATGACCGAAGACCTCAATCTGCATTTGCATGTTCCTTTATCAACCATTAGAGGTATAAGGGAACTTCACAAATAAAGAATTCATTGAAAAGTAGCTATTCCCAAGCCACTTGTAATAGATGGCAATATCGTCCACAATGGTGCCACGACGCAAATCCTAGTCGAGTAATATGCCGAAAAACGGCATTTGGTTCGATGTATCATTGTTCACATTGTTCCTCGCAGCAGGACATGCGTATGTCTGGAGAACACCTACACAAGCGTAATATTCTGTCTGTCTCATCTCAACTGTCAATCATGGAAGTAGATCTATCTGGGTTTTGGATGGCATCTCATGATTTTCTTCAGTCCCTATTGTAACCCTAAAAGGGAGATTGAATGGGACGGACTATGTCAAAATTTTAGCTTACCAGGTCCGTCCTATGGTGCAAACATTGTTTCTTGCAGGAGATGGCGTTTTTCGGTATGATAATCCCCCTATACATACAGCTAAATCTATCAAGTATTCGTTAGAAGAGCATGATAAAGAAGTCAAATATCTTTTCTTTCCCTGTACAATCCCCTCGACTATATATCATCCAACCACCGTAATCTGTATAAGCGGATAGAGCCAGGTATCGATATCCATCACAGCATCTCTTTTAACAACTCTTTTATGAACATTTTTAAAATTTGACTGTAATATTGACTAGAAATATCTTATAATTCATTACTCTTGATGGTAATAATATTAAATTTGAAATTCTTTCTTACATTTATGCAGAAATTCATGTTCCTGTTAAAGTGGAAGAACAAATACAGTGACAAAAAAGTTATTTTTTCAACGTAAATTAATGGATTCAAAGTAATTGTCCTGAAAGAAATTTTTTAAATGTTGACAAACTTATATTTTATATGCGTTTTCACTGCATAGAATTATTAGTAACCGAATTTAATTTTAACACTGGAACTGCGGCCCTTCGGTATACCTACAACAATTCGGGTCGATTTGACACTAGATAGCAAAACACATAAAAATTAACAAAATACTTAACTTTGGGAAGAAAAACATTAGTTTCATATAATAATTACTATTTCGTAGAATTTAAATTAAATGTATATATAATTATGCGGAAATCAACTAAAATTTTGGAAGATGATGTTGTTATTCAAAATTTTACTACCTTATGTATAATAACAAAAATAAAATTATGCTTCATAATAAAGGAAAATAGATTACGTCATTTAAATATGTCTATAGAACATTTTAAAGATGGATTTCAAGAAACATTAAAATTTTTATTAGTTACTATTTTTAGTGATTTTTTAAATCCAATTTTCTGTATATACACTGTGCAGAACTTAGTAACAAGTTTTGTGGATTTACCACAAATGGAGCTTTTCATTTTGTACAAATATCCTACGTTTTATTTTCACATTTGTACGTTTGTCCTCGAATCCGTTTATGCTTAGCTTGTGGTATTCCAGTATTCATAGAAGCTATTTGGCACTCAGATGTGACCTTCCTTTGACGACAAAGAGTAACTTTAACGCAATTCTTCAACTAAATCTTAAGCAAATTATCGTCTACTTATACATTGTCCAGATACAGATCGGTACAAAACCCAATAATTGGTAGTAGAAAGATCGAGATTACTATAACCTGCACCAGCCACATACATAAAACATTCTTGACAGAATTCTTCCTTGTCATCTTATCACTTACATCAACACAGAATTTAGTTGCGATGTAGTATGAAATTGTATCAGGATGAAGACTGCTGAGCTGCAAAACATTATTTTTTTGCCCTGGAAAACAGTTAGACCGGTGTTTTTATGGGTTAGTACAGTAGTGGCATGCCATTTCGATTTTTACATTTTTACAGAGACTGGTATTTCTTCTGAGAGCTTTAAAATACTTAAAATGCTGGTGCTTTTGGCACACTATGCCTCTGCAAGCTTCAGTAACGGGAAAAAATTGTCCGTAGTGACATTTCTACTTTGTTATCATATGAACTTATTAGTCGCAGTACCACATTCAAAGAGACAAACGTTGTATGGGCAATATCTATGTTTTCCGAGATACGCGAATCCATTAGTCAGATAATTTGAATAAACCTCTGCAGCAAATCAAAACTTGTTACCTAATTTATCTGGTTTGTTGGGCACATATTAAGTAAACCTACACTTAGCCTTTGTAGAAAACAACTATTCATGTACATTTATTTCAGGCCTTGATTTATAGTTAGCCTTGCAGTTTTCAATAAAACGATCCTAGATATCAGAAGACTGCGAATTTATCTGTCTGTATATGATTTGATCTTTTTGATTTTATATCGAAGCGTAAGAACCTCATTATTTCACAAAATTTTCTCTTAGCATTGTATTGCCGAAAAATGGTGGTTCCCAGTTCATTGACTCCAGGCTGTCCAGTTCAAGACCTTTCGCATAATATATACAACTTGGATATAAAATCTATATAAATACATCACTTTCTTCCATTGTAACAATCCATTCATGTCCTTGGATCTTCGAATGAGCTTCATCTTCGGCATGTTTCACTATATGCTTCAGTATCAGCTTATCTATGAAAAGTTTCGAGGAGCTTGATGAAATATTGACCATGACATTCCGTCCAACATGGGGTGTAGGTCACCCAACTTCCTTCAAAACAATGTGATTTTCTCCTTGATTGTTTTACCTATCTGTGCGACGTTCCAAATTGTTCTATCTTTGCCAACTTCGTTATTCTCGATAAAACTTCTTGCGGTCAAAGTGACCCACCTTGCGGTTCAAGGTATAGCTATTAATAACCGGAAAATTATATTATATTAGGGGACTTGTGTGGCCTTTGTGGATGAAGGATCTGTACTGTCCCCCCGGGACTCCGGGCCCTACAATAATGAATCGCGGGCACTTCAATAAATGTCACTGAACTTGCGAAATTAACTCTCGGCTGCGTGTACAGGTATTACTACGTAGCGACCGGTCGACAGTTTGAACATGACGTATAAGCGAAAGTTGTGGTCACTGAAATTTCCGAATATATTATATATATATATATATATATATATATATATATATATATATATATATATATATATATATATATATATATATATATATATATATATATATATATATTATTTATATATATATATATTTATTTATATATATATATTTGTTTTTTTATATATATATTGCGTTGAGCCCTTACTGTAACATGTCTGTGTCTTTTCATTTTTTATTGACTAATTGTTTCATTGGGGAACTCTGGGCCTTGGGATGTCTTTTGGTTATACCTGCATGCTATTCAGAAAGTTACCCTTGAGGAAACTGATTTCGTTAGGCTCCCTGATGACGAGACTTGTCGGTTACCTCGTACTTCTGGTTCAGTTCTGGCACTATTACAGAACCTTGCCTCTGGTGCGTGGATGCCCTGAGTGCTTGATTTCTGCATTGTTTTTGCTTAAATTCTTCTTATAATTATCTAGCTGTGATAAATTTAGTGATATATATAAATATATATATATATATATATATATACATACATTTAACATGATTTATTTATCCAAGCTATGAGAACTCTGACGTAATCCCAGTTCTGTCACATGCTGTTTTTCGACCATAACCATAGCCACAATAAAATTATCGATGTGTGCAAAATATGAGTTTCTCTGTATTTCCGGGTTGATTATTTGTCGCAAATGTTCATGGAGGTATCGTGTTAAATATATATATATATATATATATATATATATATATATATATATATATATATATATATATATATATATATATATATATATATATATATATATATGTTGGATTTTGATTTTCTACTTTTGCATTTTTTTGTGTAGAAGTTTAAATAACTCGTTTAATTGTCACTAGATGGCGATACTGCTGTAGTTTTGGCCATCGCTAATCTTCCTTCCCGCGATGTAATCAGTTTTGCATGCAGTCTTGTAGGGAAGAGTGTCGTGTTTTTGCTCGCCGTTCTATGGGTTGTAATGATGTACTGCGAGAGCACCTTTCATGCCAATTTCTGTTGGAATGCCAATTTCTGTTGGAGTTTAGAAATGCCAACATTCTTGCGCGTGAGTATCTAAACATTGCCTTGTAGTAGCTGAGTTTCGCCTTTCAATAAAGTCCGTTTTTTCAACATGCTTGTCATCATTAACAAGTTTGAGGATTGTCAAGTTGTCATCATTGAAGGTTTTCAAACCGTTTAACATTGAATTCTTAGTATCCAGAATACAGTCATAGGAAAAACCCAGCGACCTTATGAGCTGTCTTAGAATCTTTTATCCCATAATTGCTGTGTGGTTCAGTTAGTTTCTACTAGTAAGAGTTAAGTTTAACGTTAAGTGAACTGAGCCACACATTCTGTATTGGTCCGTCGAGCCGGAGACTGTGTTCTGGTTGATTGCGTATTTAGAAGTTCAACAAAAGTAAGATTGTTCTAGAGGAAATAATTCTCGTGAATTCTTCATTTCTGGCTATAGTATCAGTGTTTTCTTTGAAAGTATTTTTATTGTGAGGCGAAAGCGGAAGTAATCTATACTTTAGTACAGTGAATGTAGTATCAGTAAATCCTAGGACATTTTCATGTGTATATTTGAAAAGGTGTTGAAATAATTTACAGCTTGTGGTTAAATTAGTTCGTTGAATACTGGTTCAACTTCCATAGAGGATGCAGAAAGTGTTTTTCTCAATAAGCGACGAATTGACACTTTGACTTTGAAAATTTAAGTTGTTTGGAGTTCACATACAAATAAGAACGAAGTAAATTTTGAAGCATAGCATTGTGACGCATGTTGGTTTTAGATATACATATTCTAGTGAATTTTTACTTTGGTTAAATTTAAGTATTGTTTTTATTGTCAGAGTTTTAGATATACATATTTTAGTGAATTTTTACACTTGCTTTGGTTAAGTATTGTTTTTTATATTGTAAAAATGGAAAGGTTGAAAATTGAAAAAAGGGTATTAAAATCCTCTGTTACAAAATTGAAAGTAACATTAGAATCAGAAACTTTTGGTTTGGATAATGCAGAAATCACATTGTTTAAAGATAAAATTTCTGACTTAAACGGAAAATGTTCAGATATTTTCGGCAAAATTTATGAGTCATGCAAGGAGGATGAGTTTGATATGTATTTGTCTGAATCACAAGAGATTCAAGATATAATTGATAGTTATAAATTAATTGTTCTCCGTGCTGAAGATAAACTAAAACTTAGAAACAGTGAATTAGCCAAGGGGATTTCTCAAGGGGATTCAAAAGAGATTGAGGAACCTTCAACCATAAGTTTAAAATTGCCGGAGTTACGTATTCCTAGTTTTTCTGGCAGTAGCAACTTGGAGTGGCTGTCCTTTAGCGATCTATTTAAGGCTTCAGTTGTGCAAAATAGTACATTATCAAATGCGCAGAGACTTCAATATTTGGTAGGTGCATTAAAAGGTGATGCACTTCGGGTTATTCAGTCACTCTCAATTACTGATGCAAACTTTCAGATTGCATGGGATCTCCTAAGAGAGAGGTATTCTAACAGGCGACAATTAGTTTTTACCCTAATTAAAAGAATTGTAAATTTACCACAGTGTACTAGAGAAGATGCATCACAATTGTTATCCATTGTTGACACTTCAAAGGAAGTTACTCGTTCTCTCCAGATTCTCGATTTGCAGCCAAGTGGGTTTGCAGATAGCATTATTGTTTATTTGATTGTTCAAAAGCTTGACCCAACAACAAGAGCATGGTGGGAGAGAGGGCTTGGTGATGACAGCACTTGAGGAATTGCAAAAATTCATTATCCACCATGCACGTACACTGCAGCAACGACCACCACTTAAACCAGTATTCAAGCCACAACAACCAAACGTCTCAAGTTCAGGGAAACCCCAACGAGTGTCTACTTTTACAGCTCAAGTCAAGATCTGTTGCAGTTATTGTAAAAGTAATGAGCACAGTATTCACCAGTGCAACAACTTAAAAAAACTGGACACCCCATAACGTTTTCAATTCATAAAAGACAAACGTTTGTGCTTCAATTGTCTTAGGGCTCACAAATTAGCCAATTGTTCTAGCAGTTACACTTGTAAAGTGTGTCACAAAAGACACAATACCTTGCTTCATTTGGAGTCAACCAAATCGAACCATTCTACAGTGTTATCTCCACATGTCACGGAATTTTTGCCCGCTTCTGATGCAGCAACTGAATCAACAGGTGTACCTCAGCAATCCATTACTAATGTATCGTCTTGTGTATCATCTCAAGCTGCTCCGAATCTAGTGCTTTTATGAACTACTATAGTGAAGGTACTTGACTCTACAAATTCTCCTTGACCCAGGTTCCCAGGCTTCTTTTATAACAGAGACATGTTTCAATCGTTTAGGTCTTGCCAGAAACAAGGCAAGAGTGCAGATATCATGTCTTGGTTCATCCAACACACATACTAATGGGGTCACAACCCTTAAGTTTTCTCCTTATTTCAAGGACTCTCCTATATTTGTGACATCAGCTTTTATCAATAATAAAATCATTGGTGATATACCTCATTTCTCCTTACCATCTGGGACAGCAATTCCCTTCTGTGATCTCAAGCTAGCAGATCCAAATTTCTTTCATTCAGGTCCTATTGACATTCTACTCGGTGTTAGTATTGCCTTGCCAATGCTAAAAGGAGAAATTATTAAAACAACTGAGGATTGTCCTTTTGCGGTCAGATCAGAACTGGGATGGATCATTTCAGGAAATGTAAACACGGAAACTCCAGATCCACCACTTATCCATGTCAACCACATCCAACTGGAAACGGAAGAGTTCCTTCGCAAGTTTTGGAAATTGGATGAAGTTCCGAAAGCCAACTTGCTCACTAAAGAGGAACAGGCCTGCGAAGATTACTTTGCAGCTACATATTCAAGAAACGATGATGGAAGGTACACGGTGAAACTACCTTTTCATACCTCTCCAACTCTCTTAGGTGACTCATTCCGGACTGCAATGTTTCGATTCCAGTCACTAGAGAAAAATCTTATTTCCAGACCAGAGGTTTATGAACGTTAGAGAGGTTTCATCAAAGAATACATAGAGCTTCAGCACATGGAGAAAGTTTCAGACTCAGAGAGGAGTGAAAATCCCCAGTTCTACCTACCTCATCATGCTGTATTTAAGGAGAGCAGCTCTACGACAAAGTTGCGAGTCGTCTTTGACGGTTCCTCCAAATCATCGTCAGGACTCTCTCTAAATGATCTACTTTATACAGGACCAAGAGTGCAGCAAGAGCTTTATCACATTCTCCTCCGCTTCAGAACCTTTCCTGTTGCAATTTGTGCTGACGTGGAGAAGATGTTTCGACAGATCAGAGTTCACCCAGAGGATGCTCATTTGCAGAGGATACTCTGGCGAAACAGGCCCAGTGAACCCATAGAAATTTATCGTCTTGTCACTGTCTCGTACGGCACAGCCAGCGCTCCATACTTATCCACTAGGGTAATGAAGCAGCTTGCACTTGATGAGAGGATCAACTATCCCTTAGCTTCTAAGGTCTGCCTCAGAGACTTTTACGTAGACGATATCATGACTGGAGAGAGCTCTGAGTTAACCCTTTCAACGGCAGTGACGAAATATTACGTCGAGCCCTGACTGTCTCATTCGGGCAGTGACGAAATATTACGTCCAACCTTAGTCGTCTCATTTGGGCAGTGACGTACCCCTGTCTAGGCGCTTTTGCTTTTCCAGCACTGCACGGAATCCGTCCCCCGTTTTCGGAACGATAAAAGGTGCTTGATTTACAACCTCGAACTGTCCGAAATTGGGGAATGAGAACCCCTACGAGTGGTGCAGCAATATACATGTACATCTCCGATTCTGACGCATTCACGGGGTGGGGGAGAAAATTTTTTGAATAGACTGACGTTGCTAAGTTTGGGAGGGGGGGTTGCAGATCGACATCCCGAAAAGTCACATACGTTCGGTAATTACATCAGTTTCCAAGAAGGAAGGTCAAGAATGAAGGGTGTGGAATAGCTGGCTAGCTGGCTGTTGTAAGGCCACAAGATTCCTACAGATTCGATGAATTTCCCTAGAATCATAATCTGGGAGATTGGAAATTTTATTTTTTTAATTCTCTTTTAAACAATTTATTTAATTTTTTTATTTTCTTTTAAACGATTTTTTTATTTTATTATTTTTTTTTCTTTTTGCAAGCATTAACAAGTTAAAAATTTCAAAGGCAATAATAAAATTATGATGAAATTTATTACGATTTACGATAAAGTTTTCATTGTACTATTAGTTTTCTCATAATTTGATAAATTATGTATTAAATACATGAAATCATGATTTTTTTATGTTATGTCAACAAAACTCTTACTAATTGCAATGAAACATAAAATATGATATTGCAATGATACAAGTTCCCTCCTACATTTTCTTTTACTTTCCACTCTAGATAAAGCCATCATAGCTAATAAAATCACATTTGAATGAAACATAATGTAAAAGTGTTCGTACATTTACGATTTTCAATGAAATAGGGGTCTATCCACTAATTAAAATGAATATTTCAGAATAGGTATTTAATAATAAGATCTATAATCTATTCTTAACAAAACTATATGAAACATTTTAAAAACATAGTAAAACTTTATTTTTAAGAAACCAATAATCAAAAAGTAACAAAAACTTTATCTCACAAAAGTCATCGTACACTTGCAAAAAAACTCTACATATTAGTAAATATTTTAATTTTTCGTTAAATTAATACTCAGTAGGATGTCCTTTAGCATCCACAACAGTTTTTAAACGTCTGGGAATAGATTGCACTAGTTCTTTTATAATTTCTGCATCAATGTATATCCATTCTTCCATCATAATTGCTTTTAGTTCGCTTTTCGTGTGAATGTGTTTTCGTACTCGAACCTCAGTTCTCACCAAATATGTCCTTTTGGGTTTAAATCTGGCGATTGAGGGGGTATTTTCAAAACTTGTGGACAATTATAGAGACACCAGAGGCGAATGTTGAGAGCCGTGTGCTTAGGATCGTTATCTTGATAAAAAACAAAGTTGTTTACAATACTCAAATTTTGGGCTGATAATTTTAAATTGTCTTTTAAAATATTTATATAACCAACATGATTCATTATGCCATCAATAAATACCAAATTATCTCATCCTGATGCTGACATGTACCCCCACACAAGGACACCTCCACCGCCATGCTTAACTGTTCCTACTGAGTTCTTTGGACTAAGTTCCTATTTTTTTCTTCTCCATGCAATTATGCGCCCATCGAATCCAAAAATGTTAAACATGCTTTCATCGGCAAATAAGACATTATTCCAATACGTTTGGGGCTTATTTATCATGGATAGTGTGAAGGAAAGCCTAAGCTTTCTGTTTTTCTCACTCACAAAAATTTTCTGCTGGCAGAACGCCCATATAATCCAGATGCTCTGAGAACTCGTCGAACAGTTTCAGGTGAAATTGAAGTAGAAAATGTTTCATTAAATTCTGCAGAAACTTTTACAGCACTCAAACGTGGATTTTTCACAATTTTTTTAATTTTAAATCTATGATCACGTTTTGTTAACTTTGCCGGAAGATCTTTTCTTACGTTGTTTTCGATCCTATTTTCTTCTTTAAAGTGTTTTATCACCTACTGCATAGTACAATGGGATAAATTAAGTAATTTAGCAATATTCTGAATTGATTTACCACTACTATGATGAAAAATAATCAATTTTCGAATGTTGTTTGTTGTTTCTTTACGACCACGAGCCATTTTTAAAGAATAAATAGAATATTACGGAGTAGGCAAGCAAAAAATAAATCAAAACGATATTTTAAATGCCACCAAAATTCAAAAATAAAAATAAAGCGCCAGACGATAATTTTAATTAGGAATTTATCCGAAATTATTTCAGTGTACGATGACTTTTGTGAGATAAAGTTTTTGTTACTTTTTGATAACTGGTTTCTTAAAAATAAAGTTTTACTATGATTTCAAAATATTTCATGTAGTTTTGTCAAGAATAGATTATAGATCTTATTATTAAATACCCATTCTTAAATATTCATTTTAATTAATGGATAGACCCCTATTTCATTGAAATAGGGGTCTAAGTAAAAGATCAGTCAAATTTGTTTGGTTTGAATTTCCTGATTAAAAAACCTTATTTTCATGAGAGTAGTATCCGATGATTATAGATTTACGCACTGAATTTTGAAAAATAGTACATACGGAGAGGGATGTAATTTTTAAACTCATTGGTGTTGGATCCTCATTCTTATCTTTAACTCTGTTCTGAATTGAGTCGGTGAAAGGCAAAGTGGTGTAAGTCAAAAGCGTTTTACTGCAAAAACTACAATAATTCCACCATAAAATGAACAAATTATAATTCATAATAATTATTATGATATTGCAAATAATAATTATTTGCAATTCCACTATAAACTGAACATGGAGATTACATTTTTGCCCTCAAATAAAAAAAGTTGAAAATGTGACTTACACCACTTTGCCTTTCACCGCCTCAATTAATGGAAATTCACATTATTTAATCACGATGTTTTTAGAATCAGCCTTATAGAGAATTTAGCAACGATTATGTATTTTTTGGTTGAGCTCCCACTACACCTTAACAACGTATATTTATGATGACAGGTAATGGTAACATTCCTTACATATGTTACTTTCTGTTGAGTTTTTTTGCAAAAGAAAATATAAAACAAAGTCGCGCAGCGGCTAACTATATATAAATAAGAGTGTTTGTGAGCATGTATGATGTTATTTGGCGTATCACAGAGATTACGAGGTTCGCGAATACGAAATTTTAGGAAAAGGTTCCTGACACACCTATTTAACACACCTCGATGAGCTTTTTTAATTTTTGGTCTAAAAACCTTTTAAATAGCGAAAAAAGACTAACAACTGTTCAATTTATTCCTAAATCGTTGCCATCTCTCTAGCCAATTTCTTTATTTTCAAATCTCAATTTGAGTTAAAATTTAACGTTACATCACGTGCGAAATCTATATCGGCAAACTACCTTGGCTTTTTAATCGCTGATTTAGTTTCAGATATTTTTAAATACCGAATTGATAATTGATATACATCAAAACATGGAATTAAAAAGGAAGAAAATCGTTTCCATCGTGTTACGAGAACCAGTGACGTCATATTTGGTATTTTAAAAAAATTAAGCTTGCAGTAAATTTAAAATCGCCTGCTAAAATAACAATATAGAGATAAAGAAAAGTTTGACTATATATGTATGTATGTGTGCGATGTCCACAGAAATCTATCGCACGCAAGGGGCTCTCTCCTCAGAGCCCAGATTTTATACAACACAGAGTGAAGCCTGGGAGCGAAGCGGCTAGTTTAATAATTAAAGCATGAGAAATAGAATATTCAATTTTTAACTTTCTTTTGAATTCAAAAGTTGATTTTTTAACCTTTCAGTGAGGGCACCTGCAGAAATTTTGCGACAAATTTATTTTTTCTTACATTGTTCTAAAAAACTTACGTACTATTAAAAAAATTGGAAGAACTTCTTCAAAACTTTGCAAATTGCTTTTCAAATTTGCCTCTTATTACTATAATGAAATAACTTGCATTTACAATATCGTAACTAAAAGTAGCGATTATGGCGCAAAAAGTACGACACACGCTTAGTCGTGCAAAAATTAATAAACACAAAAATATTATAATTATAAATCTTAGAATCGATAAAAATTTAAATCAAATTTTTAACTTTCTTATTTTAATTTGTTTATTAAAAACTGTACTTTTTTATTTTAAAAACTTATAAAACTCACTAGATATTTATATGAACTAACACAACTGAAATATGGATCTCAAAGAAATAGATTTGTGAGAAAATGGATAATTTCAGGCAACACTTATTGCGTATGGCAGAATTTAATGCCAGGCAAAGCAGATAGCTTTCGACGTTGTCTAAATAAATAACAGATAATGCTGGTACCGTGCCCCACTATTTGCCGTATTATTAAGGCGCCCATTGAAAATTGGCCTGAAAGACTTGTTTCGTGAGAAAATGAATGGCACCACGGGAGCGTCATTTTTTACTTGAATACGAGTTAAGTTCAGTTCCCGCTTTCTCGAAGAATTGCAGTAGAAATTTGTCTGGCGTTAGTAGTATCCCTACCGTTTCAAGTCCCCTTTTCCGCTGGGGGAAGGAATTGGGGGAAACCCTCAAAAGGGCTAACAGATTTTATGACTGTGGGAGGGTCGCGGAGTGACAAGCAAAGGATATTTCGAAAAGGGGGGAATGAAGTGTTATGCAGTGAAAACAAACCTTTCAAGAAATAATCTGGCCGCTTGAAGGGTAGAACTGTAAAGGTTTCAGAAGCCAGGATAGGTGAATTAGTCTTTCGAATTGAGCCGGTGAAAGGGTTAAAGGCTGAACAACTAACCAGTCAACTATCAGAGATGATGCTTCGGGGAGGCTTCAGACTTCACAAGTGGAGTTCCAATGTTCCAGCAGTTTTGAAGAGTATGCCTGCCCATTCTAAAGCCATAAACCAATCATTATCTATTGAAGACAGTGAAACTATCAAGGTTCTTGGTATCGTTTGGCATCCAGGTACAGATTCCTTTCGTGTGTCCACCACAATTTGTAATCATCAAGACCTGACCAAACGTAAGATTATTTCAGACATTGCCAGATTATTTGACCCGATGGGTTTCTTAGCACCAGTTGTCATAAGTGCTAAAATCTTCATACAAGAACTCTGGAGTCAAAATCTAGGTTGGGATGATGTTCTCAGTGAACCACTTTCTTCACGTTGGAGAATATTCCACTCACAGCTGCCTTTGCTGGTCAACTTTAAATTCCCTAGATTTGTCATGTGTACACAGCCTATTGATATCCAGATTCATGCGTTTTGTGATGCATCAGAAAAAGCATACTGTGCGGTTGTGTATATTCGCTCAGTCACTCAAGATCATAACATTACAGTATCACTTTTAACGTCAAAAACTAGAGTTGCTCCAGTCAAAACTCAGTCCCTTCCAAGACTTGAGTTATGTTCAGCATTACTTTTAGCAACATTGTTGGAATCTATTCTACGAACATTGGAAATTCCTTTCAGCAAAACTTTTGCGTGGACTGACTCTCAAGTGGCACTCTCGTGGATTGCCTCAGAACCTCGCCGTTGGCTCCCTTTTGTAGCGAATCGAGTAGCCAAGATACAGGAAGCTGCACCAGACATACACTGGAACCATGTTCCAGGTGTGGATAACCCTGCCGACTGTGGCACCAGGGGTCTTCTACCTTCAGAATTCTTGTCTTGTGACCTCTGGACTCAGGGTCCCAGTTTTCTGAGGCAGCCTTCAGAGCAATTTTATAATGAGCAATCATCTACAAGTTTTTCATTCCAACAATCATAACTCATTGAGCAAAGGAAAAGCTTCATTTCAGCAGCTACTCAATTTCAGCCACCATCAGTTATCTTCAAGTTTTCTTCATTCACCAAACTTTGTAGAGTTTTTGCTTGGGTTCTACGTTTCCTAAACAATACTAGAAAATCTTCTGCTGAAAGAAATACAGTGATTTCCGCTTATAAGAATCACGTTTGTTATTACTGTTTTTGATTCTTATAAGCGGTTGATTCTTATAACCGAAACTTCCCTTTGGACAGGCACACATACACAAATATATACTTGTACATATATATAAACACACAGGCACATATATACATAATTTACCATTAAATACTCTTTAATTTACGTTATTTATCATTTATTAAAATTATTTTTTATAATTTTAAAAATACTCAATTTCTAAACAAATACTATAACTCAATTTCTAGACCTATAAGTAACAACACATGATTAGAAAATCAACAAAAGGCAGCTTCTCTTTGACTACACTTTGGAAGAGCATCATATCTAATTAACAAGTTCTGTTTTTCAGAAAAACTAAGTTTTCCTTGTTTTTATCATATTTGAATTCGACTATCAAAAAGTTCTAATACTAACTTTAACGTTTGATTCAGCATCTGGTTCATCTGATTCAGCAAAATGGATCCGTTTACGTTTCACGGTTTGAAGTGCCGAATCCACTCTCCTGTTTGCGTAAGTGATGGTGGACACTTCGCGGAAGATTTATGTGTTTCAGGGTCCAGAAATCCGCAACCAGGAAGTAAGTGGTGGGAAAAAAAGAGTGCCTGTCTGGAGAAAAGCGAAATCGTACCTGGACGGGTTAGATGCCCCTAGGTAAAGCAAATAAGACAGTGTTTAGCAAAAACGTATAAGGAGAAACTCTTATGTTATGTCTAAAGAAATGTATTTTACGACTGTTTTCCACCCCAAAGTTTTATCAATCTTTCTTTTCAAAAACTTAAGAAAGAATTTCGTACCTTTTGAGAGTTCAAGTGGCATTTTTTGGAAAAATGAAAGGAAGGCGAAGATTGCAAACTGATTCTTATAACCGGTGGATTGATTCTTTAAAGCGGAAATTTTAACATGGAAATAATACATTTGTTTTTGTTTTTGCGATATTGAGTCTTATAAACGGTTGATTCTTATAACCACTGATCACTATAAGCGGTGGTTACTGTATAAGTTATTTAACATCAGCTGAACTTTCAAGAGCAACATTAACTATAGTCAAACTAGTCCAGCATGCAGAATTTGGAGAAGAGTTACATTGCTTAAAAACAGGAAGAGCATTGAAGACAAGAGCAAGATTCTTGCACTATGCCCATTCTTGGACAATGAGGATGTGTTAAGAGTTGGTGGGAGACTTAGAAATTCCAGTCTCTCTAATGATTCGAAACATCCAGCTATCATTCCCAAGCAACATCATTTGACAACTCTTATCGTTCAGCACTTTCATGTAACACATTTGCATGCATCTCCTCAACTCTTGCTCTCAGTTATAAGGCAAAAATTTTGGATCCCTTGTGGAAGAGATGTGGTCCGTAGATTTGTAAAAAGCTGTAAAACTTGCTTTCGTCTTTCTGCTTATGCTATGAGTCAGCTTATGGGAGATTTACCAGCTTCAAGAGTCACACCTTCGAGGGCCTTCTCAACGTCAGGTGTTGACTTTGCAGGACCGTTTCTTGCCAGGGAGAGAAATGGCCGGGGGAAAAAATCCTTCAAGGTTTACATTGCGATCTTTGTGTGTTTTGCCACGCGAGCAATGCATCTTGAGGTAGTGACGGACCTCACTACTCAAGCCTTCATTGGTGATTTGAAACGCTTTATCTCTAGAAGAGGTAGGCCTTTGGAAATCGTCAGTGATTGCGCAACTAATTTTGTCGGAGCTGATAGAGAGCTGAAGGGCTTATTTAGATCTTTTCTTTCTCAGAATGAAAATTCAAATGTGTCAAATTTTTCTTCATCTGAGGGAATCACCTGGAAATTCAATCCACCAGCTGCTCCTGATCATGGTGGTATTTGGGAGGCCGGTGTGAAATCTATGAAGTACCACCTTAGAAGAACCATGGGAAACTCTCTGCTTTCTTTGGAGGAGTTGTTCACCTTTGCTGCTCAAATAGAATCGTGTCTTAACTCAACACCACTTTGTTCTCTCTCTCCAGATCCAAATGATTTATCGCCATTAACACCAGGCCATTTTCTGATTGGTTCAGCTTTGACAGCTATCCCTGAAACAGATTTGACTGCAATTTCATTATCACATCTTGGATGTTGGCAGCTTGTCCAGAGTCTGCTTCAGAATTTCTGGAACCGGTGGAGAAGGAATATCTTGCCAGACTACAACAACGTCCTAAGTGGTGTGTGTCACAAAAAATATTTCAGTTGATGATGTCCTTATCAAGAATGAGTTGGCACCTCCATTAAAATGGAAACTTGCACGTGTGTTAAAGTTACATCCCGGTAAGGATGAGAAGGTTCGAGTTGTTACTTTAAAAACTGATTCAGGTCAACTTACTCGTCCCATCACCAAACTTTGTAGATTGCCTTTAGACTAGTTCTCCATGTAGCCATTTAGTTTACTTTGTATAATTGACCAATGTTTCTTTTGTTATGTCTTGTAACCTTTTTCAATTGTTGATAATATTGTTTGTTTAGATTATGTGTAATTCAGTGTTTTGAAACCCCTAAAGGGTTTCAAGGGCGGGAGAATGTTGGATTTTGATTTTCTACTTTTGCATTTTTTTGTGTAGAAGTTTAAATAACTCGTTTAATTGTCTCTAGATGGCGATACTGCTGTAGTTTTGGCCATCGCTAATCTTCCTTCCCGCGATGTAATCAGTTTTGCATGCAGTCTTGTAGGGAAGAGTGTCGTGTTTTTGCTCGCCGTTCTATGGGTTGTAATGATGTACTGCGAGAGCACCTTTCATGCCAATTTCTGTTGGAATGCTTCTTAACCCATTTAAGACTGGCGTTGCGAAAACGCAACATTAATTTCTGTATTTTTTAAAGGCATGTTCAAAATTTTGTAGGTCTTAAGTAACATTTTTATTTTATTCTCTATACTTCAATTAATCATAATAATTTTTTTGTTTCCTCATTTCCCCGCTTTTAGCACTTGCAAAAAATTGTTTTTTTCTGGTGTTTTGAAAGGGAAAAAAATGACTATTTTCAAATAATAACCTTAGATAGCAGCACATGTTAAATTTCCAATTTGATGCTTGTTCCGAGTTTACTAGAGACTAAAGAACAAAATGGCTTCAACAGATAAATTATAATTTTTGTTTTTATGTTTCTAAATTCCTATTTTTAAAAATGTTGCGAAAACGCAACATCAGGCCAAAGTGTATTACTTATTTCCAATGTGTTTTATTGGTACTGCCTAGTTTTTCATGCAGTAAATTGGTATTGTTTGCATTTCGGATAAGTTTGTCTCTAGAAAAAAGCGATTTTTGACATTGGAAGAGACATTGGAGTATTTTCATGGGCTAGATGATGATATTTTAGAATTGTCCTCAACAGAAGCTAATGAGGAACCATAATTCGTCATTATCCCTCCAGATCCGGATGATTTGACGGATGAAGAAGCTATTGATGATAATATTTTATGTGAAAATGTCTAATTACCTAAAGACATTGCAGGTGAAATCGACATTTTTTTTCTAATAAATGTAAAAGTAAGCAATATAGTAAGAAAAATGAGCATATTGTATGGGAAAAATGGAGACTCTACATGGATGTAATGCATTCTAAAATAAGTTTATTACAGTTTAAGAGATCTATATTGTTGAGGGAGCCATATCTTTGATAAAAAGGCTTGAAGAAATGCAGATGAATTCTGTTTTGCCTAAAACTTCACATATTGGAAGACAATCTTCAATTCAAAATCTAATTCTCAACAAAACTCGGAAAAACCGTATGGCCCATATTATTACTAAAAATAGTGAAAATAAACAAAAAAATGTAAAAACTGCAAAAGTCAAACAATTTCTGTATGAAATAAGTGCAATGTACCTCTTTATGTTAAATGTTTCAAAGATTTAAAAAAAATTTTTAAAAATTTTATAGTTTTAAATTTTTATATTTTTAAAATTTTTATACCGCTTTGGACTGATGTTGCGAAAACGCAACATTTTGTAACTCTCGTAAAAATAAATTTAATTTTATGGAAACAACTTATTTGTGTAGTTAATGTTCTAAGAAGTGTTAAAAAACTGTTTGGTGCATTTCCAATAAAGGAAAGACGGAGCGGTCCTAAATGGGTTAAAGTTTTCAAGTTTAGAAATGCCGACATTCTTGCGCGTGAGTATCTAAACATTGCCTTGTAGTAGCTGAGTTTCGCCTTTCAATAAAGTCAGTTTTTTCAACATGCTTGTCATCATTAACAAGTTTGAGCATTGTCAAGTTGTCATCATTGAAGGTTTTCAAACTGTTTAACATTGAATTCTTAGTATCCAGAATACAGTCATAGGAAAAACCCAGCGACCTTATGAGCTGTCTTAGAATCTTTTATCCCATAATTGCTGTGTGGTTCAGTTAGTTTCTACTAGTAAGAGTTAAGTTTAACGTTAAGTGAACTGAGCCACACAATATATATATATATATATATATATATATATATATATATATATATATATATATATATATATATATATATATGTGTGTGTGTGTGTATATAATTATTTATGGAAAATAGTGTATGGTTCTTATAGGAAGTAAGCATTTTAGAGCTATACAACATTATGTAATATATATCCTTGACTTCTACTTTCAATTAATGCAGTATAGTGTTTTTTTTTTCAAAATGCTTTTTATCCATCATAAATTCTCGAAAATTCAAGTAGACAGCATTATTCTGTATGAATAACCACATACACTGTTTAAATAGTGTGACTTTTTAATTTTTGAAGCATAAAAGGATTTTCTGTAGTATTTTAATTAACTTATGAAACTCTATGAAGGAATATAAATTTTACACTGTGTTCTAACGAATTAAAAATATTTCAGGTTCACATGGTGGACGTAGTGAATATGGTAAGAAATTCAATATACATTCGAACATTTGATATATATACACACACACACACACACATATATATATGTATATATACATATATATATATATATATATACACAATATATATATATATATATATATATATATATATATATATATATATATATATATACAATATATATATATATATATATATATATATATATATATATATATATATATATATATATACAATATATATATATATATTGTATGTATATATATATATATATATATATATATATATATATATATATATATATATACAATATATATATATATATATATATATATATATATATATATATATACAATATATATATATATATATTGTATGTATATATATATATATATATATATATATATATATATATTTATGTGTGTGTGTGTGTGTGTTTGTATAATTATTTATGGAAAATAGTGTATGGTTCTTATAGGAAGTAAGAATTTTAGAGCTATACAACATTATGTAATATATATCTTTAATTTCCACTTTCACCGTATGCAGTATAGTGTTTTTTTTAAATGCTTTTTATCCATCATAAATTCTCGAAAATTCAAGTAGACAGCATTATTCTGTATGAATAACCACATAGACTGTTTAAATGGTGTGACTTTTTAATTTTTGAAACTTAAGGATTTTCTGTAGTATTTTAATTAAATGATGAAACTCTATGAAGGAATATAAATTTTACACTGTGTTCTAACGAATTAAAAATATTTCAGGTTCACATGGTGGACGTGGTGAATATGGTAAGAAATTTAATATACATTCGAACATTTGATATACACACACACACACACATATATATATATATATATATATATATATATATATGTATACACTAGAAGGTAACCCGTCATTTTGACGTCATAAGACTAATAATTACGTCATAATGGAAAAAGGATATGAAGTTAAAAAAAAAAACCCGAATTATCTAACAATATTGCATTTAATCCACACCTTGTAAAAGCACACTCTTTCATTATTTTAAATTTATTTAGTTTTTCATGCGATTGCAGTAGTAGATTGCCATCCAGCTTTTTACAGCTCACTACGCGATATGAATATTTCAGCTACTTGATTCATTCACATTCACATTTGTTTACTTTCAGAATTCATCGCAAAAGTAAACAGATTTTTAAAAACTGTTAAATATACAGCTAAAAGCATCCAATTTTTTTTTAGTTCTTAATGTTTTATAGAAAAATTGGCTGAACAAACATGATTTGATGGAGAAGATATTAGCTTTTAGGTAAGAAAAAATTCTGATCCACATCTGAAATTGAAATTAAGCCTAACCGGCCGTTTGTTTACTGAGGGCTTCAATTGAAATATGAGTACAGCCCGGAAGTGTTATACAGAGACAACGGCTATTATATATATAATGTATGTATATTATATATATATATATATATATATATATATATATATATATATATATATATATATATATATATATATATATATATATATATATATATATATATATATATATATATATATACAGAAACCACCGCTTATAGTGATCAGTGGTTATAAGAATCAACCGGTTATAAGAATCAATATCGCGAAAACAAAAACAAATGTATTATTTCCATGTTAAAATTTTCGCTTTAAAGAATCAATCCACCGGTTTTAAGAATGAGTTTACACTCTTCGCTTTCCTTTCATTTTTTCAAAAAAGCCACTTAAACCCTCAAAATGTGCGAAGTTCTTTCTTTATTCTTTTTAAAAGAAAGAGTGATAAGATGGGATGGAATACAGTCGATGGAATACGCTTATATCTTCGGGGAACTATCCACTATCAGTTAGGAAAACGTGACATTATTAGATTCAGCACCTTATCAAAACGTGAAACGTAAGCTAGATGGTGAATCTTCGTCTGAGACTATTGGTATCGAAAGAGGTATAAACAGTCTCCTGAAAACTTCATTACGTCAAACTACCATAGAAATCTTTTTCTTGCACCCTTCCTGTAGTTGAAATGTTAAACTGTTAAGCAGGTATGTTGTACCAAATGTTGGATTTTTTTCTTCTCCTACTATAATCATGTGTATCTGCTTTTAGGTATAGAAATTAAGTTGTATTTTTCAAATTCTAAAAAGAATTTTAATAAAAGTTAATTAACGTAAATTAAAGAGTATTTTATAGTAAATTATCTAATATATGTATATATCTAATATGTGTGTGCCTGTCCAAAAACGTAAATTTCGGCTATAAGAATCAACCGCTTATAAGAATCAAAAACAGTAATAACAAACGTGATTCTTATAAGCGGAAATCACTGTATATATACATATATATATATATATATATATATATATATATATATATATATATATGTGTGTGTGTGTGTGTGTGTGTATAATTATTTATGGAAAATAGTGTATGGTTCTTATAGGAAGTAAGCATTTTAGAGCTATACAACATTATGTAATATATATCCTTAATTTCTACTTTCATCTTATGCACTATAGTGTTTTTTTTTCAAAATGCTTTTTATCCATCAAAAATTCTCGAAAATTCAAGTAGACAGCATTATTCTGTATGAATAACCACATACACTGTTTAAATGGTGTGACTTTTTCTTTTTGAAATTCAAAAGGATTTTCTGTAGTATTTTAATTAACTGATGAAACTCTACGAAGGAATATAAATTTTACACTGTGTTCTAACGAATTAAAAATATTTCAGGTACACATGGTGGACGTGGTGAATATGGTAAGAAATTTAATATACATTCGAACATTTGATACACACACACACACACACACATATGTATATATATAAGTATACTAGTATTATTGCCCGGCGTTGCCCGTGTAGGTATAGAGATATAAAATTTTTCATGCATTCCATCAAAAAAATTCTGGTCTGCACCCCCCCCACCCCGCTCTTCATGTTTATCTGGCCAGACAGAATGTGCTTAGCGCGTTTCTACTGAAATGATATATCCAGTATTTTTTTTATGGAAATAATATATCCAGTATTTTTTTTATGGAAAGCATGAAATTTTTATATTTGTATATCTACCCGGGCAACCATTCTTTAAAAATAATTTCATTAATTTTCTTATGCCTTAATATAACTAATGGACTAATAGTTCGAAATGAAAGTTATGTGTCGTTATTTTTCTCTGTTTAAAGAACTTTTCCTCCCACTGCTTAAAAAGCCCCAAATCTCTGAAAGATTTATCTTATATGATTTCGTGGAATAAGTAATTCAAATACATATCGTATGTTAACTCTGTTTCGCGAACTTAGGGGGAAAACCTGTAGAACTCTTAAACTTCTTCCCATTTTATGATCTTCAAACAATTAATAAACACTGAAGTGCCACTGAATTAGGGATACCTACCTAATAACGAGTTTGGCCTCCTCTGGCCTTGATAACGGCTGCCACATCACGAGGCGTAGATTCAACAAGTTTCTGGAAACGTTCCACGGGAATGGCTTGCCAAATATTGGCTAAAGCTGTCCATAATTCAGTAAGGTTCTTTGGTGCTGTGTGATAGCCTTTCAAGCCTTGTTCCAAAACATCTCAAAGATGCTCAATAGGATTTAAGTCTGAGCTTCTAGGTGGCCAATTCATGACAGAGAAGTCAGAGGAATGCTCAGCCAGCCAGCCAGTAGCCAACCGGGACTTGTGAGAGGTACAGTTGTCTTGCTGGAAAACTCCATTACCGTGCGGATAACAGAACAGCAGAAACGGATGGAGGTGATCACCTAGCAACTCTACGTACCGAATTGCATTGAGGGAGGTTGGTACACGCGCCAAAGATCCCAAACTGTGGCACGAAAAAACACCCCAGACTATGATTGAGCCACCATGCCCTTGTACAGTTCCAGCCAGGCATACAGTATCCATGGCTTCATGAACCTGACGCCATATTCTCAACCTCCCGTCGGCGTTAAGTAGTCGGAATCGAGACTCATCACTCCATGCTACTCGTTTCCAGTCCTCTACACTCCAGTCTCTGTGCTCTCTTGCCCAGCAAGACTTGCAGCCCGATGGCGAGTATAGAGCAATGGTACTCTCGTAGGTCGACGGCCCCCGAAATCCATACGGTGAAGCGAGCGTTGCACAGTCCGTTTACTGACTGTACGACTGGCACCGTCATTAAACTGGGTGGTAATTGGAGCTAATGTTTGGCTTCGCTGGCTACGTACAATACGCCTGAGCCATCTCTCACCACGCACTGTCAAGGCTAATTGTCCTTTGCAGTTTGCCCGATCGCTAGTTTTTTTCCACCATCCACGTACTCTTGGTATACTCTTGACACTGTCTACCTTGAAAATCCTAGCTGTCTGACGATTTCGGAAATTGAATGGCCCATGCGTCGCGCACCTATGATTTGTCCGCGATCGAATGCGTCTAAATCAGGCAGTTTACCCATACTGGTAATTCCAACAACTAATTCAGAACAACCACAGTACACGCTATATATGCAGTTACCACAGCGCCCTCACTTGCGCTTACATGATGAGCAGCGCTACACAATTTGCATAGGCTTTGCTATCCCTAATTCAGTGGCACTTCAGTGTATATATATATATATATATATATATATATACCGGGTGAACAAAAATATATCCGTAGATCGGAATGTCCCGGTATGTAGGTCAGAGCGGATGGGAATGCTTAAAATTCCCCCAGATCTCGAACCTAGGGGTGATCGGTCAAAATTGTGGTGGCACCTAGCCAAGTCGAACTCTGACCCTTGTGGAGCTATTCAATCCGCAGTCACATACTTCAGCCCGAACCCTATGTGGACCTGGTCTGGAATTAAATTTAGCCGAGGGATATAAGCAACAACAGCAACAACCATAACAGAATTAAAAGGCCCCTACTCTGACCTCCCTGTATATCGAACTATTCAGTGTAAATGCTTCAAATTTTGTGCACATACTATTCAAGACATGCGGAAAAGGATAACGAGAAAAATATTTAGTTCCTCCCATCACCATTATAGGAAGTTTTCCAACTGGTCATATTTTTAAAATACACAAAAACACACTTTAAACTCATTTTATTTGAACATACCAAACATCCACGTGACAAACACCTTACCGACGCTGGGAATGCTGCTCAATATGGTTCCCTTTCTTGTAGATGTAAAATCTGCAGTCTGTGGACAGCTTGTCCATCTGCCGATCGTAACTGGTCGATTGAAATGCTTCTCACATGCAGAGTGATAAATTCTTTAACACTAGAAACGACAAACTTTCTCCCCACCTAAAAACTCTAACGGCAGTGAAATTGACCTTTCAATGAATTTAATGCAGATCTTAAATTGCAAATGTTTTATACAACTTTAAGATACTTTTTATTATGTTAAATTATATCTTTTAAGAATTTCTTTAATAAACAACGGTTCCTTTAAAAAAAAAATTTTTATATAAATTTTCACTTGCTTTTAATAAAACACATTTTATTGCTTTTCGCAATTTTTACACAAGAAAACTTTTTCAACGCTGGATATGCATTTTCCACATACATAATATGAAAATTTGTTACGCACATCACTTGTTTTATTTTTGCTACAATGTCCAAACTAACATTGTCGTATTTTCTTTAAAAGCCTAATGCTAGTGTTGGAAATTTCCTGAGGCAATCTTGAGCTTGTTTTCCTCTTCAAATGAAGCTGTCTTAACTCCTCTGATAATTGAAATAAGAAGCTATGCCTTGAAATATTTTTACTAATTAATTCTCTGTAAATAACATAGGCATTTGATCATGCCAAATCCAGCACATTATAAAAAACAGCACTGGCCATCTACATGAAGCTGCACATACGGAATATTTTCGCCTCATCTGGTCAACGATATCAACTCAACATTTGGTTTTGTTGTAGAACTCGACTGCCTCTGGAAGTTTCTTCTTTTTATGCGATTCTACATTTACATATGGATGAAAGTTACTTAGTAGCAAGACATTTTTAATATTTTTACCTTGATATACCGTCATTGTAGTTTCTCTTCTTCAGTAAAACAGTTTCATACAGATGGGTTTTTGATTTCCTTACTTTAGGCGGAATTTATTTTCGATGTCTTCTTACTGTGTCCACAAAACTTGTATTTTTCCTTTCAAGTCTTGTAGCCAATGATAGTGAGGTAAAATAGTTGTCCACTTTCACATTTCTGCTTGTATTCAGATAAGGACTTATAAGACGCATTTCTACATTTTCAGGAAGGCTTTCAGCTTCATCCCTTGATTTATCTTTTCCAAGATATGGAAAAGTATTGCATATAAACTTCGAGTTTACATCAATTATCATAAAAAAAATTTATCCCAAATTTGTCGGTATCATTCGGCATATACTGTATAAATTTACATCTCGCTTTGGATGGAAATAACAGTTCCTCCACAATAAGATTTTCTTCTTGCTTATATGAACAAGGACAGTTCTCTATAAATTTTTTCCAAACGTCAGAACACAGAGCAAACTTATCAGTTTCTAAACGCTGAGTCCTGGTTGACTTCAAATAAACCTTAGGTTTTCCGTTCTATATCGAAAATGATTGCGAGACATTATTTCTCGAAAGAAAAGGAGGACTTCATGTATTATTACATACCCGATGGTTGCACGTCCATGCTTTATTCAGAATCACTAGAACTACTTTTTGCTTCAAAGTTTTGTGGAGGTTCGTAATCCATATCATCATCAATACTATTGTTATAAGTCGGAAATATTTCTATAGAGCAACGAGTAAAAACGACTTGATTTCCTATAAAACACTTTAATGGACGAACGCACCCCAACACCACACAGCAACTGAAATTCTGAAGAGCGAACTAAAAACTTAAAGTTACAGTTACATTATCTGTTTTCGACGCGTGTTAGAAGCGCCATCTAGTGAGGAGGTAGGATGACGCAACATCCTCCATCCGCAAAAGTGTAACTTTAACATAACACATATGTTTTGAAAGGTATACATAATCAAGAAGCACACATATCAAAAGGAAGAAAGAGAAATATGTTCAAAATGAAAATTTTAAGTTTTAGGTTGCACAACAACTCTTCCACTTCTGGTTGTTATGGGAGCGTTTCTCATAATTTCAGCAATTTTACCGGAAGTCTCTAATCGGTACAACCGTTGATATGGTCGTATCATTTCACCACTTAGCGTTTTGACACTCGCAACAAAGGAAACACCATCACGTACCTTGAAAATTTCAACAATTTTAGCCAAAGGCCAATCAACGCGTTTTTTATTATCTGAACAAATTAAAACTATATAGCCAACAACAAGAGGAGTTTCAACAAGATTGCCTGACTGTTTGAGAACGGAGATATATTCCTTATAAAACCGAGTTTTGAGCTTATGCTTTATTGCATGAAGGTGTTTCGTCCTCTTGCGAAGGTTTTGTAGGTCGTTTTCATCTAAATCTTCGATACACACTTCAATCTGATCTTGTAAAAATAATGATGGCGTGAGAGGCACTAGATCAGATGGTTCTTCAGAGAGGTAAGTAAGTTGTCTGCTTTTCAGCAAAGCCTCACATTCACACACAACGGTGTGAAGTTCATCGTAATTAAGTCACGCTTTTCCCAAATTGCGTCTCAGCAATTCTTTAAGCATTCTGACTACCCTTTCCCACCAACCAACCCACCAGGCGGCGGAGAGTGGGTTAAAGTGGCAGGTAATTCGTTTTATATCAGAATGTTCAACAACAGAGGACCAATCGACGTTTTGGAGCTCGTTATTTGAGCCGATGAAGTTCATTCCATTATCCGAGTAGATTGTTTTCACTCGGCCACGACGAGAGATAAAGCACCTCAAAGCGAGCAGAAAACTTTGCGTTGAGACATCCATAACAAGTTCGACATGAACTTCACGGTAAACCGTGCAAGTGAAAATTGCGATCCATACCTTTCGACGATCTAGAAGGACTAGTAGACCGGCTAGGTCCACACCAGTTGTTTCGAAAACCGCAGACATTCGGACGTGATCGTCGGGTCGGGGAGCGCACATTGTCCTAGAAGACCTGGTTTTTAACTTTTGGCAAACAACACACTTGGACACAATAGACCTCACGGTTTTCCTTGATCGCAAAATCCAGTACTTTTCACGTAGGATCATCACAAGCTTTTGCAAACCCGCATGTCTGTGAATTCGGTGACGTTACTGGACGAGACGAGAAACAAGTTCTTGCTTATCAGGCAGCAAGATTGGTAGCCTGAAAAAGTTGTCCTCATCGGAAGAGATCCGTTTTGTCTCAACACGTAGGAGGCCATCGGAATCGGTGTACACAACAAAGTTCGAAGATATGAGGCGACGGTTCTTACCAAATGTTTCTCTTTGGATGTAAAGAAGAATTTCCAGCTCGGATTTTCTCAACTTCTCTGCCCTTAGGTTACCTTTTAGTAGAGCATCTTTTTTTTCACTTGCTAATGATTTAGCATTCAATATGAAACGTTTCACATGGTCTAAAATTTGAACGATTGAATAAAACCTGGACACTCGCCTGGTCAACTTGAAGAAATCAGGCTCGGCACTATCCAGTGAGAGACCTTTCACAACTGTTGGCCTTCTCTCCTTGTCAGCCAGCTCCACAGCATCTGAGAAATCCGATCTCTCGGTGTCCGGCAAGGATTCGCGACTTTCCAACCTCGAAGGGCCCTCCCACCAGCGAAATCTAAAGAGAGTTTGTGCGCTGCGACCCTGTGAAGCGATCTCCGCAGCGTTCATCTGAGATGGAACATAAAACCAATTTTCTGTCGGAGATTTTGATTGAATTTCTCTTATGCGATTGTGTATAAAAGTTTTCCAGGGTCAATTATTTTGGATACAAAAAAGGACGACTTTTGAGTCCGTCCAGTAAAAGGTTTGGACGTTGGGAATGTTCAATGACGTTTTTACGTTCAGGACTAGACAAGTCCCAATTACAGTAGCCATTAGTTCCAATTTAGGAATGGTCATTTCAGTTTCGTTTTTGGTGATGGGATCCCTCCTGAGAGGAGCGACGTGTGATTTTGTCTGAACCAACCTAATTTGAACATCATCATTTTCGCATTCGATTCGCAAAAACACGCGCAGCAAAAGCTCTCCCACTTGCATCGCTAATAATCTGAGTAGTGGTGGTCGTTTCATCGATAAAACACCCAAAGTAACTGGGGATTTGAATTAAATTCAAAAACTCCAAACTTGCGAGCCAATTTTTTGATTCCTCTATAATCTCCGAGGGCAGTGCCTGATCCCAAGTTAAGTTTTCATTTTTCCAAGATTTTTTGCATCAATAGTTTAGGAATGAGCGTCACGGGCGTGGTAAACCCAATCGGGTGAACGATTTTTTGTGCGAGCGACAAAAGTTGTCGTTTTGAACATGTATCGCGAATTTCAGTCGAAACACCTCCAAGATCGTAAGCGATCACGTCAGAATTTGGATTCCATAAAAGGCCAAGAACAGAACAACTGGGTTTACCAAGGTCTTGTCGTTCTGATGAATTCACCCAACCCGGGAGTTGTGGTTGCTGCTGTTGACATGATGTGCTGTTGACATGATGTGACAAGCTGTTGTTTGGAAATGTTGTAATTTCGCCTCATTTTCGACACTTGTCACAACATTGTCGACATAGAACGAGTCTCGCAGTTTCACTGCGACATCATTCTCACCTTTCTTTTCTCTCTCAATATAATGATAAATTGTTGCCATAAGCAAAAATGTTGACGAAGACAAACCGAATACAACTCGGCAATGCCTCAAGATTTTAATTTCGTGCTTTTCGTAATCCCTCCACTACAGAAATCGAAGATAGTCTCTATCAATAGGGATAAGCTTATCTGAAGAAAAGCCTTGGCTATATCAGAAACTTCCCCAAATCGACCTTTGCGGAATCTATTGAGAACAGAAGGGATCATTTCAATACAATTTGGACCTGTAGTTAAACATTTTTTAAGGAAACAGAATTTTCATCCTTTGAAGAGGCATTAAATACTGGTCGTATCTTAGTCGTTAGGCTAGATTCCTTAAACATGGCTCTTTGAGGTAGATACCTGCATTTTAGCTCAGAAATATCTTTCCCGTCATTTTTGCCAGGGACCTCTTCTATAATTCCCAACTGTTCCCACTGCTTCAAAATTTTGTCATAACATTCAAACTTACCTGAAGAAATAAGTTTAGAGGCCATGGTGTGGAGGCGTTTTTTCTGATTGAAAGCGTAAATAACGCAACTCCGGGTGTCATTCGACCCACGGTAGATTGACATCGTATCGACCACCGCAATATTTAACAGTTCTTTCAAAAAAGACAGTTTCTGCGTCGATTTCGGTGTTTGTTTTATTCTCTACGGGGTCTTGATTTCCGAGAACATCGAGTGACCAAACGTAGAAAACCTGGCTGGAAGCGTGTAGCGAAATGATGGGCATGGTATGATTAGAATTGGTTGTGTCGAATAAGGATTTACCCATTACAACGCACTCCAAGTAATTTTGGACAGAAGTACAGCCATTGAGTTGTTGGCTGATGGCACCAGTTAACTTTTTCCCTAAGTATTCAGCACCCAAAAGAACTGATATGTCTAAATTATCGCTTTCACTGTCGGACAAATAAATCCCATGTTCATTGAAGTACTCTTCATCGGCTTTACTAATTTTAGGTATTTGACCACAAATGGTGTCCTTATCCAACAACAAAAGCTCATATGAAAAATTCCCTCGTACTTCATACAACTCACATTTCAAAGCGGAATGTTTGACTCTTTCCGTATCAATGCCATCAAATAAACTGTTTTAGAAATTCCGAATGATCAGTTTTTAAGTTTAAAAACTCTGCGAGATCTCGAGAAACATACGAGCGTTGGCTTGCAGAATCGCATAAGTACTTTACGACCCTTGTTTTGGAAGGACCTGAAACCCTTATTTTAAGTGTTTGTAAAAAAACATCCGTCGAACCAGACGAGCTATTGCTCCCAACACTGTTATTTCCTGTTTTGCCCACCGAGAGGGATTATTTTCATTATCTTGTTTTAAACTAGGACATAAAATCGTAAAATGTCTCCTGGAGCAAATTACACAACGCACACTCATATGACATTTATCGGCTCGACAATTAATTCTAAGACACGCGAAGCATCCTTTCATTATAATTACTTAATTTTTTCTCTCTTGATAAGTCTTTTTAGAGCCACAAAACAATTGTTACTTCTATGCGAATTCTTTTTAGAACAAAACAAACAAAACTCAAAACAAACAAAACTAGCGCGTTTTTCATTTTTATTATGATGACTCGCTAAAACCGCAGCCGTGACGACAGGTGCAAATTTATCACCATCCACTCTCCCATTTTCGGTCTTTTTAGTTTTACCCCCTTCGGAGCAGAAAATTTTCGCCACTCGTAATCGTTCAGCGCTTAGAACTTCTGTTTTCAAAAACCGAATGAAAAGTCCGAGGTCATTCGTTTTTGAATCAGTGGAACGAGGAATGGAATTTCTTTCTCTTTCCCAAGCAATTAAAACATTTTTAGGAATGGAAGCTTCAAAAAGTGGGTAAAGCATTGTAATAAGCGGGATGTGAATGTGCGATGATCTAAATTGATAGGAGACCACCCAGCCTAAGGTGTCAGCCGGATTTATGGCTACGACGCTTTAAGGCGGCAATGAATGAGGCTTGGCCCCGCGTTGAACAACACGGGCCATAAAATATTAAAATTAACAGCAATTTTAGAGAAAAGATGGGGGAACGTAGAATAAATAAGAAAGTTAACCAGGAGGATTTAAATTTGCAAAGTGAAGCGCGTAGTGAGCAAGGGGGTATTTTACCCAACACGTATCTTATTCACATAATACCAGTAATTGGAGAAATTGAGAATCAGGATATTGATTTGAAATTTAAACTTGAGAGGAAGCTTGCCGAGGTAGCAAACTGGGCTGATGTACAGTTAGCCATACTATTTAAACGCAAATTTAAAGGGAAAATCGTAGATTACACAATGTAACACATCGGACTTATGAATTATGTTAGTACATTTGAAATCGAGAAGTTAATAACTGATGAATTTGAAATTACAATGTCACCAACACAACAACAGAGGGAATTAGATAATATTAAACACACGCCCGATGAAAGACTTAGCTCTGCGAATTGAGAATGCTACAATCGAATATATAAAGGTTAACACTAGAACCGCCGGACTTTGCTACCTACCTAGAACCGCAAAGGGGACAAAAATGTCCCCTGTCATAGAACTGGCGTTTTGGTAAAAAAAGGTCGGATCAAATGGTATTATTTAGACACATGAGAGTTTTATTACTGAAAAAACTTTATTACTAGTTTAACAATTGTTTACAACTAATTCAATAAAGCGAAAAATAGCTGAAAAAGGCTATATAAAGACCAATACAGTCTTGGACAAACCAACTTTGAAGAAACTGCAAGTCTTCTCTAGATACATCGGCCTTGCAAGACACGCAAGTCTACGTTACATGACCAGTATACTTTTTACACACTGATTTCTTACATGTTACACATTTGTAAGCACTTTTTCCATTTGTACAAGTTACACGAACTTGGCATTTTCGACGGGATTGACTGATTTCAGATGGATCATCGTGATCAGCTGCAGAACTCTTTCTATCAATGATTTCTCTGTAAGTTCCTCTCCTAAGGTGAGAAGAAAATATCGCCTTGATATCTTCATTCCCGTTACTTCTTTATACAACACCCAACTATTAATTCCTGCCCAGTCCAAAACGTTACAAAACATATGAAAGGGCTATCACCTTGATGCACATTTCACAGAATACTTGCGAGCCATGGCGTCAACAACGTCTACCCCAGACTTTGTTTTGTTATAAAACGTGACACTTTCGGGTTTAGACTTGCCATCACTGCTTATTTCCACGTCAGGATGTAGCGAACTCATCATAACCACATTTTTGTTTCTCTTTCCCTGATACACAGTGAGAGTTATGTCATTTTTTTTAAATCGTAGAATCGTAAAGATTCTCGCGAGCTTTCTTCACGCAGTGGGGCACTTCTCTTCTAGCCTTGTTGACAGTGCCATCTAAGATAGTTTTCTTTGATACAAGATACTTAACTAGGTGCATTGACGTAAAGTAATTATCACATGTAACGTTTCTCCTCTTGTTTAAGTACAGCGTAACAAGCTTCTTTACTACATAGTCACCAAGACGGTCATCATCGTGACGCTGTTAATCTTTTCCAAGGTAAGGAAAAGCATTGATCAAGTATTTAGTTTCATTGTCAACTGCCATCCAAAATTTTTGGCCTTACTTATCAGGTTTTGAGGCCATAAACTGAGTGAAACGGCATCCAGTTTTAGGCGGAAAGAGGTGCTGATCTATTACAATATAGGGTCCAGGTAGGTAGTTGCTTTGACAGTTAGATACAAATTCGTCCCATAACTGTGAAATAAAAGCAAACTTGTCTTCCTTGAGTCTTTGAGACCTAGTGGATTTAACGTCAAATCATTAAAATCGCATAATTTCTATGAACCAATTACATATCGTTTTTACACAACTGCACACCGTATTTCTCAGACCAGAGTAGGTCGATTTCCATCCCTTTGGACTCAAGTGTCCCTCGCACATGCAGAATACCAAGAAATGCTTCGAGTTCCCAAAGAGGTAAAGACCAGTCATCATTTCATAACAGTATATGAGTTTCTGTCACGGTACACTTTTGTAAATGTTTCAGCATACGGCCGTCGATCATTAGTCGCCAGGCACTAGTGATAAGTCCAGATACAATGTACCGTTTTGCATTTGGAGATGGCCCAGGGTTTTCTGTAATTATGTTCCGGCCTCCGTGTCTTCCACAAGATGCGGTATCGGGGGAGACTATTTTCCATTTTGTACCTTCCGGTGACGCAACTTCCGAGTCTACACTTTGTTTTTTCAAAAACCCCTTAGGTTGCTTTTTTCCTGCAGAAACTTGTTTTCCCTTTTCGTTAACATTTCCGGCCGGAGGGATGGGCATTCCTGGCGCGTGAAAGCACAGTTTTGCTGTATGGGATAAAAATGTCTCCTCGGCGGTTCTAGTATTATCCGCATTTTTTTTCTAAAATTCGTGACCGAGCGGGAATTTTTTTCCTGTGTTAAGTACAGGGCGTAAAATAAATAAAAGTCACTGAGTTTTAGAGTGGTCTGACAGAAAATATAGAATGTGCAAAACATTTAACTTTACGAGGGGACAAAAAAGGCACCTTGTCGGTTCTAGTGTTAAACCTGCAGAGAGTGACTTGGGTGGTAAAATTATGTTGGTAAATTTTTTACAGGTAGTGAATAAAGGTATTAAACGGGAACTATTCAGGTTAAATATACAAAATTTTACGGACGCCGTGCAGAAATCAAGTGAATTAGAGGCGCTTCAATTTACGGATGTTGAGGATAATGAAATGGAAATAAACAATTCGGTAATCAATGAACAATAAAATGAAATGCTAAAATTAGAGTCGATGATACAGTTTGTAGAGAATCAGTTGGCGGGAATAACACACAAACAGCATGATCGGGAATTAAAATTACAAATTTATTAGCGGAAAATACAGAATTACACGGTCAGTTGAGTGAAACACAGCAAGAGGTCCACATTCAACGTTGCTAAAATAAAAAGTTAAGGGCAGAATTAGCTGCGATACAAACGGGGCAAGCAGAAGAACAATACAGTCAGGCGTTAGATTTGCAAAAATTAGTGTCCGAAAATACAAAGCTACATGAACAATTGATTGCGACACACCAAAATTTGGATACCCAATTTTGTGAAAAAAAATTTATAGGAAAAAGTAGAGGCCATAAAGAAGGTTAAACAAATAAAATTATGCGATGCATGCGAGCATGAGGAATTAAAACTAAATGACACACAAGAGAAAAAAAATGAAATTATCGCAGGAGTTAGAGGTACAGGATGATACTAATAAAGAATTTTGCCTCGGATGCGAAACTGAAGGGCATTTAATTCAAAACTGCGACAAATTTAAAAGAATAAAATTACATTTCAGAGAAAGTGAACAACAACATTTTGTGAAGCACGTGAGAAAGATGATGAAATGAAACCACAGAAGCGAATTAAAAAGGTACAGCGTCAAGGCAATTTTTATAAAATGGAGAAAGAGTCGAATAGGGAAGATCAAATTGAAATATGTGAGATAACACAACAGAATTTCCCGAGGAATATTAATACGATTTATATGAACACTATTGTGCCGGCGGATAATTATCATCAAGTAGTTGAGAACGATAGACAAAACGGTGTACGGAGTGGTAGAGATTGGGATCGAAATAATTATTGTGATAGAAATTCGAAGAATCAGCACAGACATAATTTTAAAATGTGTGGTATAAATGGAATGACGTACAAACTGGTGATAGTCTAACGTTGAAAAACTTAAATTCAATCAAACATTTAAGAATTGAAAGGAATGACGTACAAACTAGTGGAAAAGTAAGGTTGAAACACTTTTAAGAAGTGACCATTTGGGAGAATTCGCCAACAGCTTGTCCGATATACAGAAACATCTAGTGGCTAGTGTCCGAATCTTCTGATTGCCATTTGTCTTCGCTGGCCAGTGTATTGTTCAACCTGTTGTCTAGCTATTGACTCAAACTTCGGAAACTTTGTGTGCTGATGGCTAACACATTTTGCAACCAACTACTACATGTAATTATTTTTTATTGTTAATATGTTGATTATTAAGTGGGGCAGTATAACTTGTGTAGTGATATTTCCGAGAGATATAAGAACATAACCCAAATATTGAATGGTAACGGGTTTACTTTGTGACACATTGACACTGTTACAAAATAACCCACAAAGTCGATCCACCTTCTCCAGCCGCTCGATGTCGAATTTTTCCGTCCTCTAAAATATCTCTGGAGAGACAGAAGTATTGACTATCTGGAACAAAACTACCCGAAGGAGCACAATGTGCCGAAAAGCGAATTTTGTCATCTTCTTAAAGAACTGATGATTGCCCTGGGCATCCGAGGACTCATTGATGTCAAAGATATAGAAAAAGCTATCCAATATTTGTAATTGGTATATATAATTGTGTATCAAGATTTTGAAAAACGTTTTCTGTTTAACCTTGTGTCAAGTAATTTTTCCTCTTCGATTTCAAGACGAAAACACAGATGTTACAAAGTAGCCCCACTAGGCGAGGCAACTCTGTGACAAATTTTATCTATAATTTCTATATGGTAATTAAAGATCCGGGTATGAGAAATACATTACTACATCAGGAAAGTATGTTCCAATGTTTTGTAATTATTCGTTTTGGGCTGCTTTTAAAACTGATCGGCTGGCACAGGGAATAACTTAAAATCCGTCACAAAGTAACGCCATCTTATTGATTGTGAAATTTAATCGACTTTTCGTGGTACTTTGATATTTATGTTGGACTTCGATCGGCTACAATATACAGTGGCTTCCAAAAGTGTTCGTAAACTTACGATTTTCAATGAAATCGAGGTCTATCCATTAATTAAAATGAATATTTCAGAATGGGTATTTAATAATACGATCTATAATAATACGATCTATAATCTATTCTTAACAAAACTACATGAAATATTTTAAAAACATAGTAAAACTTTATTTTTAAGAAACCAATAATCAAAAAGTAACAAAAACTTTATCACACAAAAGTCATCGTACACTTGTAAAAAAATCTCTACATATTAGTAAATATTCTAATTTTTCGTTAAATTAATATTTAGTATGAAATCCTTTAGCATCCACAACAGCTTTTAAACGTCTGGGAATATAATGCACTAGTTCTTTTGTAATTTCTGCATCAATGTTCATCCATTCTTCCATCAAAATAGTTTAGTTCGCTTTTCGTGTGAATGTCATGTTTTTGTACTCGAATCTCCAGTTCTTTCAAATATGTTCTACTGGGTTTAAATCTGGCGATTGAGGTGGTGTTTTCAAAACTTGCGGACAATTATAGAGACACCAGAGGCGAACATTGATAGCCGCTAAAAAACAAAGTTGTTTCCAATACCCAAATTTTGGACTGATAATTTTAATTTTCTCTTAAAATATTTATATTAACAGCATGATTCATTATGCCATCAATACATACCAAAATACCTAGTCCTAATGCTGACATGCACCCCCACACAAGGACACTTCCACCGCTATGCTTAACTGTTCCTACTAAGTACTTGGGATTAAGTTCCTCTTTTTTTCTTCTCCATACAATTATACGCCCATCGGAACAAAAAAATTTAAACTTGCTTTCATCGGCAAATAAGACATTATTACAATACATCTGGGACTTATTTATCATTGATAGTGTGAAGGAAAGCCTAAGCTTTCTGTTTTTATCACTCACAAAAAATTTTCAACTGCAGAACTCCCATGTAATTTAGCTGCTCTGAGAACTCGTCGAACATTTTCAGGTGAAATTGAAGTAGAAAATGTTTCATTAAATTTTGCAGAAACTTGTACAGCACTCAAAAGTGGATTTTTCACAAATTTTCTAATAATAAATGTCTGATCACATTTTGTTAACTTTGCCAAGCGACCGTTTCTTACCCTGTTTTCGATCCGATTTTCTTCTTCAAAGCATTTTATCACATACTGCACAGTAGAATTTGATAAATTAAGTAATTTAGCAATACTCTGAACTGATTTACAACTACTAAGATGAAAAATAATCATTTTTCGAATGCTATTTGTTCTTTCTTTACGACTACGAGCCATTTTTAAATAATACACTGCTGGCCACTGTAAATGCAACACCCTGAAGGAAACATGCAAATAACATGAAATTTACAACATACATTAGCGGAGGTGAGATATGCAAATGATTAGAATTTCAGCGCAGACGCACATCGCGCGCGCCTGTGGCGCCACTTCAAAGCGCTATTTAAGGCTTGGAGATTTCGACGATTTCAAATTCGGCAATTGTGTTTTTCTTGTGGTTTTTTCAAAAAAAACGATCAATTATGCCTCGTCGAAAACAGCGATCATCTTTTTATCAAGTATCCGAGTTCTACAGAGGAAGGATAGTGGCCTACCGAGATTGTGGATTATCTTCCAGGGAAATCGGTAGTCGTGTTGGACGAAACCAAACAACTGTAATGCGGATATGTGATCGTTGGATGCAGGAGGGTACGACGGACCGGCGTGTTCGATCGCATCCACCTCAGCGCACCACTTCACGTGATGACAGGGAAATTGTGCGCATGGCAGTGACGGATCGATCAGTCACATCACGAACCATAGCACAGCACATGCAGTCTGTAACGCATCATCCAGTGTCTGCGCGTACCATTCGACGCCGTTTACAGCAGAGTGGTCTGTCCGCAAGACGTCCATTGCTTTGTCTACCCTTGACGCAGAACCACAGACGTCTCCGCCGCCAATGGTGCGATGACAGAAGGATGTGGACGGCAGAATGGAATGAAATTGACTTTACTGACGAGTCACGCTTCTGTCTGCAACACCACGATGGTCGCATTCGAGTCTGGAGACACCGTGAAGAGAGGATGCTGAACAGCTGCGTTATGCACCGCCACACTGGTCCTGCACCGGGTATTATGGTATGGGGCGGTATTGGATATCACTCTCGCACACCTCTAGTACGCATTGCCGGTACTTTAAACAGCCAGCGCTACATCTCCGAGGTGTTGGAACCAGTTGTCGTTCCTTTCCTTCAGTGTTTGCCCACAGCCATATTTCAACAGGATAATGCGCGACCACACGTGGCACGCATTGTCCAACGGTTCTTCGTCAATCGCCAGATTGAATTGCTTCCTGGCCGCCTCGCTCTCCGGATCTTTCGCCGATAGAAAACATGTGGTCCATGGTTGCTCTACGATTGACCCAGATTCCATCCCCAGCTGCCACAGCAGATCAACTTTGGCAACGTGTGGAAGCTGCTTGGTCTGCTGTACCCCAAGAACTCATCCAAAGTCTCTTTGAATCAATGCCGAGGCGTGTGGCCGCGGTGAACTCCAACAATGGCGGCTACTCTGGCTACTGATTTTGGCAGGAACCACACTTCACAGAAGTCTATAAATTTAATCATTTCATACTTGGTCAACATGTTATCTACAAAATAAATTTTGTTGTGATATCTCTTGTCTTTCTTGGTGTTGCAATTTGGGTGGCCAGCAGTGTAAATAGAATATTACGGAGTAGCAAAGCAAAAATTAAAGCGAAACGATATTTTAAATTCCACCACAATTCAGAAATAAAAATAAAGCGCCAGAGGATAATTTTAATTATGAATTTATCCGAAACTATTTCAGTGCACAATGACTTTTGTGAGATAAAGTTTTTGTTACGTCTTGATTACTGATTTCTTAAAAATAAAGTTTTACTATGTTTTCAAAATATTACATGTAGATTTGTTAAGAATAGAATATAGATCATATTATTAAATATCCATTCTGAAATATTCATTTTAATTAATGGATAGACTCCTATTTCATTGAAAATCGTAAGTGTACCAACACTTTTGGGAGCCACTGTCAGCACAATTTTGAAGAATATAAAGAAATGTATGGAAGCAGAGGCAAAAGAAGTGCTTGAGAACGACACTTGGTCTCTTCCTATAGATGAGTTACTTCCATTTATTGGAATACTATACGCTCGTGGCGTGAGTGGAGCAAAGGAAATTGAGCTTCATTCTCTGTGGTCTAATACCTAGGGCCTGAATTTTTGCACGGAAACTATGGGAAGAAAGAAGTTTTGTGAAATTCTTCAATTTTTACGATTTGATTTGAAATCTACACGGTCGACACGTTTGAAAACAGTCAAAGTTGGAATCGTTTCATTGAAAATTGCATTTCTTGCTTCAAACCATGGGAAAACATAAATATAGACGAACAACTATTTCCAAGCAAGACACGGTGTCTTTTTACTCAATTTATACCTCCAAAACCTAATAAATATGGAAATACCTCCTGAATGCCTTTCCTTATCTAGGAAAAAATGAAGATCGGCCATCCAATCACAGATTATCTGAATACCTCATTATGAGACTGATGAAACCTTTTCTAAGCAAAGGTCTAAATGTCACAGTTGATAACTTTTTTTCCGTCCATTTATTTACCTAAAGAATTGTAGAAGAAGGGAACAAACTTAGTAGGGACTGTCAGCAGGGTAAGAAGAAAAATCCCAAAGTCCATGAAACATCCCCGAGAGGAACTGTATAAATCTAAAATAGTGAAACATGGTGAAACAGGTGCCACTCTTACAGTATATCAAGGAAAGAGCAAGAAAAACTTCATGGTCTTGAGTACGCTTCACGCATTTGTAGAAATAAATAATAATGAATTAATTAGTTTTTATAAGAAACAATTAGTTTTTATAAGAAACAATTAGTTTTTATAATGGAACCAAATATGTTGTTGATATAATTCATCAGATGGCCAGACAGTACTACTCTGTAAAGGCACCATCTAGAAGGTGGCCTGTTCATACTTATTATAATATGTTAGATTTCGCTACCATAAATGCCTGGATTCATTTTAAAGAAATTACTGGAAAAAATTACTATAAAAACATTCATCCAAATGTTAGCCGATGAAATGCGCCAAAATTACATACGCCTTCCAAATAAACAAAAAGAAAACCAAGCACAGCGGATTCATCAGAGAGATCAGGTAAAAAGATGAGGAAATGTGAAATAAAACTTTGTAATGGTAACATGACTACCAACAATTGCATTTCATGCAAGGAAATGGTATGTGGAAAATGTTATGCTAAGATAGATTATACATGCAAAAACTGCCTTCCTGAACTTTAGTTTAAAAATAACTGTAAGTATATGTATTTTGTGAAAAGCATGGCTTTTATTAATTTTTCTTATAATTGTACATTCAGTTATCTTTTCTTTGTAGTTAATTTTGTATCCGTTGTTCTTAAATACAAATTCAAATATTTTAATTAAAGATTTCATTCATTATTGTACGCTCGTGTATGCTTTTACCTTATAAATCCCATAGGAGTCGAAATGACTCCGGCGGGCGTTCTATGGCTATGGAGGTTGTGGGTGTTCTAGTGTTAAATCATTATGAGTCTACAAAGAAATATTTAAATATTGTTATAGATCATGCTACCAGGTATATCTGGACCTTTGCTTCTAAAAATGAAAATACGAACACTTATATTAATTGTTTATGACAAATTTTTCAACATCAAGTACCTAAGAAAATTTTAAGTCATAGAAATAGTGCTTTTACTTCCTCCAAATTTAAACTATTTTTGAGAAACAATAATATTAAACAACTTCTAACTACTTCGCATAGACCACAAACGAATGGAAAAAATGAAAGAGTAAATCAGACCCTCATTACTCGGCTTAAATGTAAATTAAATTCACACCCTGGTAAAGTCTCCTGGATAAAATTATTACGTGAAATAGCGAATGAATATAACTACACCCCCCGTACAGTAACAATTTTCCCCCCTTTTTATTTAATGCATGGAAAACCACCCTACAAAAACTTACTTGATGATTAAGACATGTACCCACCAATTAAAGAAACTAGGTAGACTTCTAAACAGAGAACTATAAAAAATCATGAAGTAAAGAAAGATATGACACTCATTTTGAGGAATCTAAATTTAAGGTAGGTGATATAGTGATGTGCGAATAGTTTCTTTACCCAAATACTTCTAAACTTACTCCCCCTTATTCTGGTCCATATAAAATTTTGAAACAAATTTCTATAGAATTTTTTTAAAATAAGAGACCCAATTCCCTTACTACGAAAACCTCGGAAATTGTAGATTGTACCAGATTAAGACCTTTCAACCCTGCAGATAATTTTCGATTAGCAACTAGAAAAAGTAAAATTCCTATTTTAATAACAGTAAACTCCAAAACGCCCAAGATCCCAAGTAGAAATTAATTAATAGTGTTAGAGAAAAAACCCTATCTCTGATGATTGAGACTACCCAAGTGTGACTCAAATAACTACCTCACTATGACTCCGATAATCTTGATCTCCGATATTTTGATAACCTAATGAAGATTGTGTTTGACGCATGATGAAGATAACCTAACTTTGATGGATTTAGATACCTACCTAAATTTCCTAGTTAATTATATTTAGAGAACCTTTGATCCTAGTTTGCCTGCCACAAATTACCATCTGAATTATTTTAAAAGAAAATTTATTAACAAGAAATGTTGATGTGCTAAGTTAAAGAAAAATTTTGTCAAGGTTAAGGCTAACATGACATGTCACAGGTTACCCCTAATTTTGTCAAGTGTGTTGATGATCTGAGTTATATTATTTTTGTTGACATCGGAGAACCCTTTTGCCCGCACAAGGGGTAGTTCCTCCCGCAGAGGGATGAGCCTCTTGCTGCCTTTGCATCACAACAAACTCTTGATCACTAAAAATCTTTCACGTTGGACATCACAGAGGATAGCCCATTTCACCTCCAGGTTTATCACTTTATCATGATTGGTACCAATGATTCTAGAATTTGAATATTTTGAATTGAAACTAGTGACGATGTTCAAGCACATAATGTTTTTGAATATTACCTAATATTGAAATAATGCCCATTTACTTAATTAACGATTTATAACAAAGTTGTTTTGAATTGTTGAATTTATGATCTTATGTATTGTTAAAAAATTTGACAGATAGATAAATTCTACAGTGTAATTGAAATGAAACTTTCAGAATAATATAGGAAATCAATTTTGTAATAATATTGTCTAAAGTAATGGTGTTTTGAACTTTAACTTATTTAAATATCTTCTGAATTATACATTGTGAATTATTTTAAAATTTATGTGAGTATACGAGATTAAGAATATGAAAAATGGAGATTGATGAATAATAATTAAAGTAAAGCTATGAAGGACTTATTTGATAAACCATGAATTTAAACTGAGCTTAAGGAGCATATTTTGTTAACTGAGCATATTATGATAATTCCATATATTTGAATGTTCATTATATATTTCATTGAATATTGTCTTTAATTTCATATATTTTGTGTGATTGTGCAACGAAGTTATAGGAGTGAATTTGGATTTATATTGAAGATTTTCTCTTTTACGGGGGGGGGGGGGGAATTTGTAACAAATTAAATATTATGCCTTCCATTCTATCATTTAAATTCCCTTTCCTAAATCCAATCCGCAGTAACATTTATCGCTTTAAAACCCATAGCAAAAGAACTTCCCATAAAACGCATGCCTTGCATTACGACACGTGTATACTTCTGGAGAAAGGAGTGGGTTCACATCGCGAGACCCGATTTTTTTCTAACCCTTCAAATTAACAGCCACATGTATCTCGGGCGTAAGGTTGAAATGCTATTTTATTCGCTTCCGAGCATCTGAAATGGACGGATGTATTTTTTTTGTCGCTCTAATAAAATGATTCGGCCAGACTGCATCTAAACTTTAAATCCTTTCACGCTGAGTCTAGCTCGAGAAATGTAAATATGAGCTAGTTTTCCTTTTTAGGTTATATTTTAACAACGTGATCGATCATACATACATACATACATACATACATACATACATACATACAAACATGTATGTATACATACATGCATGTATACATACATACATGCATGCATGTATACATGCATGTATACATACATACATACATACATACATACATACATACATACATTTTTTAAAATCGTAATTGCATTACCCGAATCAAGTGAAAGGTGACCTATGTACTTATGATTAAGACTGAAGAGCATATTTCTTTGATTTCTGAGCCAGATTCTAAGTACATAGGATATCTTTCACTTGATTCGATAATGCATTACGATTCAAAAATTATAGTTGAGTTTTAGAAAAAAGTTCCGAATTTCATTCATCGTTGGTGGCAATTGGATGTGACGTTACTGCTGTAAATACAGGACAGAAAAACGGTGTCATTATACTAGTGGAAAAATATCTTAATCGTCCGTTAAAGGGGTTTGTGTTCCTATTACATGCTAATGAATTACCACTCCATTATCTTTTCGCTAGCCTCGATGGTACCACGACAGGTCCAAATAGTTTTTCAGGAAACATTGGAAAAAGGCTTGAAAAGTGCCTAGAATATAAAGTGGTGACCTCTGAAGCTGTAAGTTCAGAATTGACGGATGTTAATGCTGAATTTTTAAGCACTAATCAAAAATATTTATAGGAAATGTGATTAGGTATTTATTGGTGGCACAATCCCGCGTAGATTAGCTATCAGAGATCCAGGAAAAATAGCACATTCCCGATGGCTTACTTGTGGAAACGGGATTCTTCTAATATATGTAGGAACAAAGAAAACAATCAGTCAACCTGCGAAAAACTTGTCAATTTTATTATGAAAGTGTACGCACCAACCTTGTTTCACATCAAGACTAAAACTTCTTGTAAATATGGGCCTATTCCCTTTTTTTATATGGTTAGAAGGTTTTCGTATGTGCAAGGCAAGCTAAAGAGAATTGAATTAAAAACTATTCAACGAAATTTATTCGTTGCGCACCTTAAAATTTGTTGCTAGGTATGTTACAAGACAAGGAGTTACATATAAGAGAACTAGCTCTTCGAAGAATATTAAAAGCAAGAGAACAGACCAAAGGCAGACAAGTACGTGTGTTTGAGCTTCCTGAACTTAAGATCAGAGAATCACATTATTACGATTTGGTAAATTGGTGGAAAGATAATAATGTTACCGAACCACCAATGACGACGATATACGGAAATAAAGATTAGGATTTCTTCAGGAGACAATTTTCTGTATTTTAAGAAGTTTCCATGTCATACACAGGCAGTAGAACGGTGTATAAAGCTAGTAACGGAGACTGCATTATCTGTTTGTGGTTCAGAGGCAAGAGGCGGTTATCTAAGAAGGAAGATAAAAGTTAGGCAAGACTTGCCACTTTGAGATAAAATCTCAATATTTTCACGAAAAAAAAAAGTCCAAAAAAATTCTGAAAATGATATTTAAACATTATTAAAGAGGAGTTTATTGCTTAAATGCTTTTTAATATAATATATTTAATTTGCGTAACAAGTAAAACAAATACAAATATATAATTGAGTTTTATTACCACCTTTTTAAATGTCGCCTTTTTATACTACTTTTCAAAACTTCAATTATAAAGCGCAACCTGAAGATATTTTCAAAACAGGTTGAAATTTTGCACTTTTGTATCTTGGGCCATGGATCAATGATTGATGATACAGGAAAGAAAAAAAAATTTAAAAAATTATTTCGCTTCACGCTAATATCCGGGGAGAAGTCTCATACCCTGGGCTGGTAAATTTGGCGATGTTTTTGGCGATTTTCAATATCCTTTGATACCTCGAAAACTTTTTATAACATAATTCGGGAATGGAACGTCGTAGCGGGATGAAAATTGTCTTTAACCTTCGCTCAAAATCAAGCAATAAGTTGACCAAGATTCATTGCAATTGGATGGAATGTAACGGCACACACACACACACACACACACACACACACTTTGGAATGTCTCTCAATTAGGAACAAGCGATAGAGGAAGAGAATAAAAGTGTAATATTTTGAAAGAAGTTGGGGACCCAACACCACATGCTAAACCATATGTTATCGACAACAGTCCTTCAAGTACTTGGAGACTTTTTATAGATGAATTGATATTGAAGCACAAAGAAATGTACTGAAGATGAAGCTCACCGGCAGATTCATGAAAGAGAATGGAATATAACATTAGAAGAAATAGATGCTTGTATATCAATTTTATATGCACGTGGTATATATTGTGCAAAAGGACTTGAACTGCATAGCTTGTGGTCAAAGGACTGGGGACCACCATTTTTCCAAAATACAATGTCAAGAGACCAATTTCGTGAAATAATGGGATTTTTATACTTCGACATAAAATCAAGAAGATCAATGCTTCTAGAGATAGACACATTCCCCTTATTTCGGATATCTGGAATTGTTTCACTGAAAATTGCAAGACTAACTATACACCAGGTCCTAATATAATTGTAGATGAACAGTTATTTTCTACAAAAGCTAGGTGCAGGTTTACCCAATACATGCCAAACAAACCAGATAAGTTTGGAATCGAGTTCTGGTAGGCTGCAAATGTTGACTCAAAATATCTGGGAAATGGATTCCCGTATCTTGGAAAAGATAACGAATGTCCATCCAACTTTTCTCTTTCTGAACATGTAGTGCTACGGCTAATAAGTCCATATGAGAACAAAGTTAGAAATGTCACTACGGACAACTTTTTCACAACACTGAATCTTGCAGAGGCTAATTGTTTATCAAGGTAAAAAAGATAAAAACGTTTTGTTGCTAAGTACTCTCCATCCAACCTTAAAAATTGCAGATAACCCCCCCCCCCAAAAAAAAAAAAAACCTGATACAATCGCTTTCTACAACGCAACTAAATACGGTGTGGACATGATTGACCAAATAGTAAGGAAATACACAGTCAAGTCTGATTCCCGTAGGTGGCCGGTGCAGGTTTTTTTTTAAATATTATGGACCTTGCTACAATCAATGCCTTGGTTTTATATATAGCTTTAACTAGAAAATCTGTTAGTAGACGGCAATGCATTCAAGACTTAGTTGAAGAATTGCTTGAAAAGTTTGCTCTCTCCCGACAAAAAAGGTGGCAAAAACAGAGCATGAAGCAACCAATGAAAACGACGGACAACCACAAATTAAGCGGAAACGAGTCCGATGTCACATTTCAAAATGTTAAGTCAGAATACTCCACCGGTTCCCCAAGCCTCTAGGGCTTATCAACCATGAATCACCTGAAGTCCGGTCGCTACGCAGCAATTCCTGAATACGCAGCCGAAGGTTAATTTCCCAAGTTCGGTGACATTTTTCATTGCTGTGGGGCTCGAGGATGCCGGACAAACAGTACAGATCTGTCATCCACACAAGGCACCCCAAGCCCCCTTTTAAAATGTTAAAATAAAACTATAGATATCTGTTCAAAATGTAAAGCACCCATTTGTGGAAAATGTTCTAAACTAATTACTCAGTTTTGCGCACAATGCATACAGTAAATTGGATTTTTATAATCTGTAAAACTAGTAAGTAACTGACAAAATTTTTAATTTTTAATTTTTTAAAATTATGTCTAAACTTATTGAAAAGAGGTGATCTGTTTTTCCACTGAAATTAGGAAATTTATGCCATATTTTGTTAAAGAGACATGTTATTATACTCAAGGATATAAAATTTTAAATAATAAGATTTTGTAAAAATTAAGTTAATTGCTCTTGATTTATATAAATTATTTAATGTAAATTCTCAGAAATATTGATTATTGATTAAATTATTTAAAAAATAAAATGTTTTAGTTAACTAAATTAAGCACTTCTGCATATTTTATAGGTTTACAATCTAGGGTCAAAATGACCCCCTCCGCGGTTCTAGGTATACCGAAAGTCCCGCGGTTTTAGTGTTAACAAGCAGCTCACTAATTTTATGTCTCGATGGGAGAATGATTGGATGTTTAACGTTAAAAGTATAGAACTTTGAATACGACCTCCCACCCGTAGAAGTCCGTTTTCGTCGATGAAAGGATGGAGGGAACGAAGTTGAATTTTCTTATGCAAGTTCCTTTTGTCTCTGATACACTTGAATTCATACTCAAAGTATTCATTTTGTACCCATTTAAGGATGTTTGTTCTGCCATTTTTGTTTCAGAAAACGTAACTGACGTGGTATGATTAGCTGTGGAGTTGTTCGAAACATGATTCTTCTTGCATTTGCGTATAAATCGTTGGCAATATGCCAAGATGCTTATGATTTTCGAAAGGGAAGAATACCTTTTAAATAAATCGTTGAGTAAGTCATTTGATACCTTAGTGTGATGATTGAAAATTGGATCACGTCTTTCCTCAATTCTCACATCGGTAATATTTTCCTGGTCCTTTAATTTATCGTTAGGCCAATGTTCTTTATGCTGCGTTAGCCAATGTGGCCCATTCCACCACATTTTGCACTGTGGCAACAATTTGGGCTCTATTCCACGCGAAGCGGTATCAGCCGCATTTTCTTTTAAAGGTACGAAATTCCAACATTTGGGGGGAAGCACTTCTATAATCTGAGAAGTTCTATTTGCTACAAAGGTTTTCCATTTACGTGGATGAGCAGATAGCCAATATAGTACAACTTTGGAGTCAGACCATGCATAAATAGTAGGATTGGAACTGTTCAGCGTTTTCAAAACAGAGCGAAATAATTTCGCCAATAAATGAGCACTACATAATTCTAAGCGTGGAATCGAAATTTGTTTAATAGGTGCCACTTTAGTTTTGGCAACTAAAAGATTAACTTTGACTGTGTCATTCTGAACTTGACGGCAGAAGATTACGGCTGCGTAAGCCAATGATGATGGGTCACAGAATCCGTGCAATTCCATGGAACAATCCGCAGCAAGTGTGACACATCGCGGAAACGTTAAACGATTAATTTCTTGGAATGATTCCTGGAATTTAAGCCATTCATCGCATAGGTGTTGTGGAATAGGGGAGTCCTAGTCACCCTTAGATAACCATAATTTCTGATAAAATATCTTGATTACTACAATGCAAGGTGCAATCAACCCAAATGGATTATATTTTTTTGCGGATTCCGACAGTATTTTCCTTTTTGTTAATGGTGGGGTGATACATAATGCTGCCTTAAAATAAAAATCATCAGAACATGAGTTCCAAAATAGCCCTAATACTTTTGAACTTTCATTTGAAGCTAGTTCAAATTCATGATTCAAACCATCATGCTCTTTAACTCATTTGAAAATTCTTGGGAATTTGAATTCCACTTCCTTAGCTTAAATCCATGTGCCTGCAAAACACCAGAAATTTTCTTACCTAATGCGACTGCTTCGCTTACAGAATTTGCTCCAGTTAACAAATCGTCCATGGAGAAATCCTCTTTCAAAATTCGGCCAATTTGGGAGTCTTGACAATTTAAAGCTATTTGCTTTATACATATAGTAGCGATAAAAGACGCAGACGCGAGACCATAAGTTACCGTTTTCAATTTATACTCAGAAATTTTATCGGTGTCATTGAAACGCCACAAAATTCGTCGATAATCCTGATCTTCAGAAACAACTAGTACTTGTCGGTACATTTTCTCAATGTCGGACGTGAAAACTATCTTTGGAAATCGAAAATTGAGTAAAATTTCAAAAATATCACGTTGTAGTTTAGGCCCTACGCCTGAAAGTGAATTTAAGGACACCCCACTTTTTGTTTTACAAGAAGCATGAAATACTACTCATAATTTTGTTGTAGCACTAGATAGTTTAATAACTGCATGGTGAGGTAGATAGAATTTCTTATTATCAGGAACTTTAGCTAAGTTGTCATCAACTAGTTCCATGTGTCCCAATTGCTCGTATTCTGTCAAAAAATTCTTGTATTGTTTCTCGAATTCTGGATTAATTTTGAATTTATTTTCCATCGCGTATAAACGAGCAAGTGCAGCGGGTCTTGAATCCCCTAACTCTAATTCAGGCTTATAAATAGGTAATTTTACGACGAATCGTCCTGCAGCATTACTGCAATGAGTTTCGGAAAAATGCGTTTCCACGAATTGTTCCTCGGGGGTTAGAAACATATCCCTAGAATTTGAAATTTCCTCAGTTTCCCAAAACCGTTTTAGCTCGTTGTCAACGTTTAGTTCAAATCTATGCACATTGAATGAGGAGGTGGACTTCTGGAATGTATTTGGCAATTTTCCAGAAATAAGAAAACCAAATATTGAATTTTGTGCAATTAAACTGCTTTCAGAATAATTAATTAACCCAGGAAGTAAAATTGGGCAAGCATTTTTTTTTATTTAATTATCAGAATTTCATGAGAAGTAGTTACAGGTTCATTCATAATTCCTTACAGAAGTAATAATAATAATAATATTGCATTTAGATGTATTAGATCATTCGTTGATGAGCTAATAGGTAGTTGAATGTCATTTGGAATACTAACTTCTGCCTAGTATTTAATTTTTTATTATTTCATTGTCAAATTTTGGTGGAGATCTATCTATAAAATATATTTTTGCTAGCACCTGTTATTATAAAGTGTAAGGATAAGGACAGTAAAAAATATTCCAAAATATATTATTTAGGTTCAGTTAATTATTAAACAATTGTTGACTATAATAAGGTTATGTTTGCATGTGTGTAGGTTTTTTTAAGGTCTATTATTTGGTTTATCTATGTTAAGTTGAAAATTGATGCAAGCATACAAAGATTGACTGGCTGTCAATGTTGAGTGCAGTGGCATAGATTATTTTACAAAGTGCAATAAAATACTTTTAACTTTTCAAACCGAACTTCTAACCAGAATTAAAATAATTTTTTAATAAAACTTTTAAAATAGAAAATATTTTCATGGATCTAAAGAATGGAACAGAACACCTGTATGGTCAACTAATTCATGGATAAAAGACGCAGCCCTAAAAACATAAGGCCTTGTTTCTGTATACTTTTATAATAATCATGTTACAACAGTATACAGAAACCAGGATTTTTGCTTTCAGAACTGAATCGTTTATCCATGAATTTGTTGACTATACGGGTTTCTATTCCATTGTTAAGATCTGTGAAAATACTCTCATTAGCAAAATATTTTTTTAAAAATTTAAATTTGGGTTAGAAGCTTGATTCAAAAAGTCTAAGTGTTTCTTCACGCTTTATAATATAATCTATGCCATTTCACTCAACATTGACAGCTAGTCAATATTACCCATCTCATTTTTCAAATTAACCAAGACTAATCAAACAATATATCATAACAATTGTTTAGCAATTACTGAATCTAAATAGTATATTTTGAATAATTTCTTACTGTGGTTATCCCTAATAACAGCTGCTCGCAAATAAAAAAAATATTTTATACACAGATCTCCACCATAATTTGACAATTAAGTAACAAAAGATATGCTCTTTTAAAATACTATGCAGAAGTTAGTTTCCCAAATTACTTTCTACCACATTTTTTGTAAAACCAATTACTGTGAAAGCTACATCATATAATAAATATTTACTTTATTCATTATTATAGTAATAGATTAGTTGTTAAAGAGTATTCACCCTTTTCACTAAATTTCTGAGTACTGTAAGACATTCAATCCTGTCAATTAAATGATTAGTTATTACAGATATAAATAAAATAGATTAGAATGCCTTGATAGAGTACAATAATTGAAAGCTGACCGAGAGACTTGTTTAGAATGACAACAAAATTTTCTCTTCACTATCGAGAATCACTCTCACATTGAAAGTAAAGAAACACAAGAATGAAGATTGAATACTAAATAAAATGTTAGCATATAAAATCTTAAATTTCGAAATCTGACCCAGCATCTGTATTAATGCTTTCTATGGCATGTTGTAATCAGATTTAGAAATTTAAGATTTTGTATGCTAATGTTTTACTTAGCATTCAATCTTTATTCTTGTGTTTCTCTACTTTCAACAGCATTATTCTCAATAGTGAAGAGGAAATTTTGGTGTCATTCTAGACAAGTCTCTGATTCAGCTTTCAATGTTGAGCTGAAATTATGCTCAACATTAAAAGATTATTATTGTACTCTTATCAAGGCAATCTACCCTATTTTATTTATATCTATAATAACAAATAAATCGACATGGTTGAATTTTCTACTCTACAGAGAGAAATTTAGTGAAAAGGGGAATACTCTTTAACAAATATTTTATAACTATTTTCTATTACTATATTTAATCAATATTTATTACATGATGTAGTTTTCACAGTATGTAACTAGTTTTACAAAAATATGTGGTAGGAATTTACTTCTTGGAAGTAGTTATCAATAAAATGACAACAGATTTATAACTGCACTCATGTGTTGGGTGCTGTTTTATATCAAGTTTTTTTAAACCTCTGTCTCAGAATTTATATTTCCTAATTGGATTTAATTAATTATACTTTATCAACAATGAATTTTTTTTAACTACTTTCAACAATCAACTATTTTTACAACAATAAATTACCCTTTAATGTACAAAACTATGCAAAAAATAATTTTCTTATCTGCAGAGCATTTACTAAACCTACATGAAAAAATAATTTAAATAAATTCTTCTTTTGATTCATAAATTATATCAGGGGATGGGAGTCATTTTCCTTTCGCATAAATTTATGAACTGATTAACTCTTTCTTTTTTTTCCCTAGATGCTGTAAAGATGGAACAGAGGTACAGCGGAAGGATCCTGTTTTGTAGAAAATTAGGAAAAAATTGTGTAAAAGTGCTATGTACTTTCTAAATAAACTATTTTTACTTTAAACCAGCTCTTTTCTGTATTTAAAAGCATGTGTTTCTATAATTATCTTCTATTGTTATGTAATTTTAAGAAATATTACTATCATAGTACTATTTTTGAGAAATATTACTATCACAGTTCTATTTCTCAAAAATAGTACTACCAAGTGTTGGATATTGAATGTCCTATATAATATAAAAGAAAATATTTTTAAAAAAATGATTTATAAGAATTTAATGAATTACTCTTTAATTCACAAAACTATGCAAAAAATAATTTTCTTATCTGTACAGCATTTATTAACTCTACACCAAAAAATAATTTAAATAAATTCTTCTGAGCAAGTTTTCATAAGCTCACAAAGGTTTGAGTATGGGTGTCATCATATCACACAAAACATTACTCAAGTTTTGAAAAATGAATGTATCAAATTTATGTTTATAAATTTATCCAATTATGTTAATAAATTTTATAGTGGGGAAGTACAAATTTTTCGGGTTAATTATTAAAAACATGGATTTATGTTGCATTTCTTTGGATGAAATGGAATAATATGAATGGAAAGAATAAATACATAGTACTGTTTTACATACTATATCTCATTCTAAATTTTAAAAAAACGGGAACCTTAGATTGAATGGTAGGATAGATTTAGCTTTAATGGTTGGTATTAATGTTATCTTAACTTTCAAATTTGGGTAAATTTATCTTAATACAAAAGAAAGTTTTGTTCTAACAAGTAAACTTGGGATTCATATGCAAATTTTTAGGTAATAGCAAAGATCAGTATTTGGTAATACGTAAAAATACATAAGGCAAAACTGGAAAGAATACTAGAAATATGAAGGCAAAAGAAAAAAAATAAGAAAAGTGAAAGGGTTGATATCAGAGGTTATTCGTCAATGTAATAAATAATAAAAATAAGCATATAAACGAAAGGGTCCTACGCAAAACTTTGAAAAAATGCCGGTGGTTCGATTCTGGTAGAATGCCGGCATGACGCCCGGACCTACGGCACATTGCTGTTTACGAGATGGGTAGATGACGGTATGTCGACACCAATTATTGCTCCCGTAACCGGCCTGTCAACCTCCGGTTACGCGGCGACTTTGTGTCCGCATTGATGGGTTCCTCGCGGCAGCCTCACGGTTAGTAATTGGATGAACGATGGCTCGATTCTTACCGGAATCGGCCCCGCACTCGACGGAATAGTCGCGGGGGAGAGGACACTCCCGTGACGGATTCGATACTGACCTAATGCGCCGGCCCGGCAGTAGAGAAATCGGCTGGCCGGAATCTTCCGGTCCCGGCCGATGCCTCTGTGTTTGTTGGGTATATATATATATATATATATATATATATATATATAGAGAGAGAGAGAGAGAGAGAGGTGGCAAAAATTCCTGAACACACTCATTTTTTTGCTTAATTTTTGCGTTTTTCTTAATTGTTCGTTATGAAATTATCAAACTATCTTAAGTATTGTTCTCGATTCTACTGTATTTTTTCATGCTGATTTCAAATCTGTTACTAGTTTTTTCATGCCACAAGTATTTTTTTGTAGTACAGCTGCCTGAACACAAGAATGTGTAGTATGTACAGAATAACACAATATAGAATAACGTAATATATGTAGTAGAATAACACAAAAATTCTTACAAATACGGTTGTTACATGTTTGAACATCTATATTTTATGGGCCAACCATTTGCTTTAATTTCGGCTCTACATCTTTTTGGTTTGGAATGCGCCAATTTCACAAGAAGTTATTTCGTGACAACATGGTTGAAGGAAAATATTAAAGCTTCAATTAACTCATGTTTGTTTGGAAGTTTATTCTTTGAAATATCATAATAAATTAAATGTCATGCGTTCTCTATTGGATTAAGATCTGGAGACTATCCTGGCCAGTTCTTCTTCTTCATAGTATTGTTTTCGAACCATTTCTGGACTTCCTTCGCTCGGATATATGGAGCATTATCGTCCTGAAAAATCCATGACTGATCCCTAAAATTTTCTCCCGCTGTTTGTAGTAATTTTTTTCTATTATTTCAATGTAATCCTTGAATTTCCCTGTTCCGCTCACGATGACATTCCAACACCACGAGAAGACATTCAGCCCGATATCATCACTTTCGACGGGTGCTTTACTTTGGGCTTCAGACACTCAGGGCTGAATTCCTCATGAGAGCGTTGTCTTACATAGGCACTACTTTGGTTACCAGAAATATAAAATAATATCTTTTCAACGTTCTTACGACAGTAGAAAGATCACATGGTACTTTACCAGCAATTTGGTGCGTAGAATAACCTTCTTCCTTCAAAAGTATTTTTTGAAACATTTATTATCAGGTAGAAATGAAAATTTACCCATAATTCTAATGTTTTGCACACCCGCACTTTAAATTGCAACACATAACTGCTTTCAATACACTAAAACATGCTGCACATTCTTCTTTCAACCCTTCATGATTACTGCTCTCTGATTCGTTGGATTAACGGACTATTTCATTGATTGAAAAAAAAGTCACTTATTACTACAGTGACCCCGTGCTTGTCTTATCAAGATTTTTTTCAAAATATCGATGAAATTACTTGATTTACATGAATTCTAAAAACATATTTGAAATCAGCATGAAAAAATACATTAGACTCAATAACAATAGTGGGTTCATTCCCAATACACGGTTCTGTAGATTGGCGATAAGTGTTTTAGATTTATTAGATTTTTGCCAATTTGGCGATGGAACGCCAAATGTGGTTTCTGTTTGTTTAATTCTTTTAATCCCGTTTAAGTTTGACGTATATAGCTTCCGCTTGGAATAATTAACAGCCAATAAGGGCCTGTGATTTACTCGTAGACGAGTTTAATACGGATTTTATACCGCGCTTGTTTAAAAAAATTAAACCTTTGAATGTTCTTTTTGTGTTTGCAGTTTCACCGCTTGGACGTACATTTATTTGTAAAGTATGGCTTCTTTTTCTAATGGGAGGGTAAATTTAGATTTTTTTCGGGATTTAAAAAATGAGGGTAAGAGAAGTATTATAGATTATTGCATGTATGTAGGGTTAATTGCTAATATTTTTTATTGTCCAAATTGTAATTTACAAATGATTTTAACTGAAAGGAAAGACATTAACGATGGGTTTTCTTGGGTCTGTCATGTTCGGGGTGGTGGGGAGGTATATCACGTTAAAATATCGATTAGATGTGGTTCCTGGATCAAATAGAGTAAATTGGATGTAATTACGGTTTTAAAATTAACTGATTTATGGGTAAAAAAAACGCCGTTTTCTTGGATTACAGACGAATTGGGGGTATCCAAAAACACCGTTACTGATTGGAGGAATTTTTGTAGGGGGGTTTGTGTTGATAGTGCAGTGCGCGAAAGTGTTATGTTTGGTGGGCGAGGAATTATCGTCGAAATCGATAAAAGTAAATTTGCCAAATGAAAATACACTCATGGACAAAAAAATTAGCGCACCAAGAAGGAGTCGTCAAAATGAAACGAAATTTTACATACGTAATGACTACTTTGATATAAGTTAATGATAATAAAAACAAAGAAAAAGGATAATTTATTTCAGAGAAAAAGGCAAAAGAACGGATGAGTTAATACTCCGTTGGACCCCCTCTAGCGCGAATGCACGATGCGATACGATCGGGCATTGAGTCATACAAGTTCTGTATGATGTCTTGAGACATTTCGTTCCATATTTGCTGTAACCTTGCCTCTAGTTCGTTCAAACTCGTGGGATGCCCAACTCGTCGTCCCAAATGATCCCAGAAATGCTCGATTGGAGACAAGTCTGGGGATCGGTCAGGCCAAGGAAGGGTAGTAACAGTGAGGAAACAGTCTTGTGACACCCCTGACGTATGAGGCCGAGCATTGTCTTGTTGAAATTGGCTCCTGGGAGCCGTTGCATGAGTGGCAACACATGTGGTTGCAGGATTTCATGAACATACCGCTGGGCTGTCATGGTGCCACGGAACACTACTAGGGGTGACCGTGTATTGTAGGCAATGGCACCCCATACCATCACACCAGCTGTGGGAGCGATGTGTCGCTGTACAGCAAAGGCAGGATTGAAGCGTTCACCACGGGCTCTCCACACACGAACACGATTGTCATCACTGCCGAGATTGAATCTGGATTCGTCGCTAAAGACGACCTGGTTCCATTCCGCTGCAATCCAGTTTCCTCGTGCCCGGCAAAACTCCAAACGGAGGTGTCGATTGCTGGGCGTCAAGGGCAGCACACGTAATGGGCGCCGCGATACCAACTGTCCTTCAGCCAGGCGCCTTCGTATGGTTCGAGAAGACACAGAGGCCCCTAGTGAAGGTGCTACCTGTGCCTGGATGGCGGCCGATGTAGCAGTTGGCTGTACGCGTGCATTTCTTACGATGTGGCGGTCTTCTCGACGACTGGTCTGTCGAGGGCGTCCTGAGCCTGGTCTTGGTGTACATGACATCTCTCGGGTCCACTGGTCCCAACACATCCTCACAACACAATCAGAGCGGCCTAATTGACGAGCTACTCGCCTAGCTGACCACCCAGCTTCTATCATCCCGACGATTCTCCCCCTCTCAAACTGCGACAACTGCTTATATTGTCTTCGAACACGGCGTAATGGCATGTTTATCTCAGCTCTTCTTTTGTAAATGATTCAGCACACTCAAACAAACTTTGGTTACCTGTTTTATACTCCATAGAGTACGATGTTCAACCCCCTTTACCTGCTATACGTAATGCGCAATCACGCTGCATTTCTAATCATTTGCATATCTCCCTGACATGTACCTTCATTGCAAGTTTTGTTACGATTCCGCAATTATTTCTTGGTGCGCTAATTTTTTTGTCCATGAGTGTATAATAGTGGAAAACGTGTTAATGGGGAAAGGGGGTTATTGGGGGTGTTGAAAGAGGGACAAATAAGTGTTTTGTGGAAGTGGTTCAAAACAGGGGAAAGGTTGTGTTGCTGGAGGTTTTACGGAAGTATGTGCATCTGAGAACTAGTATCATCTCTGATTGTTGGAAGGCGTACGATTGCCTTCGGAATGAGGGCTTCGTGCATCTGAAGGTAAATCATACTATGACATTTAAGGACCCCGACACAGGAGCTCATACCATTACGGTCGAGGAGATGTTGAACTGCATCAAGCGTTCGTTAGGTGGCGTTCGGAAAGTTAACCCGTGAGCACTCGCGCTCAGTTTCGAACATGAGAGCTCGCGCCGGGTATCTCATACCCCAGTTCATTTCTGGTATTTAAATATCAATTAACCTTTTCCTTACGGGGATGGGATAGCATGTATCCCAAGAATAGGGGTCCGAGAATGAATATATATATATATATATATATATATATATATATATATATATATATATATATACATACATATATATATATACATATATATATATATATATAATATATATATATATATATAATATATATATATATATATATATATATATATATCTATATATATATATATATATATATATATATATATATATATATATCTTTATATATATATATATATATATATATATATATATATCTTTATATATATATATATATATATATATATATATATATATATATATATATATATATATATATATATATATATATATATATATCTTATATATATATATATATATATATATATATATATATATATATATATATATATATATATATCTTTATATATATATATATATATATATATATATATATATATATATATATAACCCCCTAATGGCCGTTGTTACAAAGGGGGTATGAAATTTTCTGTTCCAAAGAGGGAATCGGCAAAATGGGCCCCGTAAGCTAAGGGTTAATATTATTTATATACAAACCTTACGTAACTAAAGAACATAAAAATAATAATTTAAAGAGTTTTAGTGAATTTTAATAATACTTACATTTTTATAGACAATTTTTACAAACCACATACTGATGTTCAACAGAGAGACATTCTTCACATTTTTGGAACATAAACTGTGTTTTTCTGTCCTTATTACTTGGGCAAATTTAACATCGTTTATATTTTGTCTTGAGTTTTTTTGCAGGCGGTACACTATTAGTGATTTCCATCGAAGTGCTTGAATAATTTGTTTTTGTTTGAGGCACCATCATATTTAGCATGTTGCTATCAAAGAGAACATTCCATGTATCTACGGGAGAAGCGACATCTCGTGAATAATGTGTAATACCTTGAAGCTTGCTAATTTCGTTCCATAAAGGCTTCCTTACATTTTGCCGGTATTTTTTCTTCAGCCATTTTGTAATTTTATCATTACCAATATAAAATTCGGCTGTTGACAGTGAACTTTTATCTTCAGGTTTCTGTCTCAATTTCAGTAGAAGAATCGTGATTGCTACAATATTCTCAATCCTCAGAGGCATCATTATGTTCGAATAAAGGTTCATCATCACTAGAAACAGTCTCTAAAAGGTTTCACAATTATTTCGTTTCCTCGTCGTAATTCAAAAAGTGCGGCATGATACTCTAAACTGACAGAAAAAAGGAAAGATATGACTGACGCGAGGACTCACACGGGTATGACATACCCCCCAAATTTTTTTCTCAAAATCTGTGTTTAGAGCAGAACTAGTTTTTACTCAGATGAAAGAATGTGACCTTGAATGCAGGTCCACAAAATTTCGACCTAATCCGAAAAGAAGAAGATAACAAAAACATCGAATGAAAATGGATTGGGTATGTCATACCCGGTGCGAGTTCTCGCGGGTTAAGGATCAGTTTGATTCTTATCTTTCCGAATTCATGTGGCGTCGCTTGCATCAGGACAATGTCGCAAAAATATACGCTTCCTTCATTGACTCACTATACGAATTTTACAGGCCAGCTATAAAAGATCAAGCTAAAATGAAAACCGAAACAGCAAAATGGAAATTATGAGAATCCGAAAGTGAACAACCGCTAAGTATTTTTTTAATAAAGATCAATTTGTTTATCCGGCCATCGTTCTCGACTGCCCTTATTTAACTTCGTTTTTTAATTTTGTGATATATTTAACTTAGATGTATTTTATATTTATATAAATGAATTACTATTATTTGCTTTATACTTACATATTTTAGCGGAAAAT
>OU015503.1:78671114-78706114 GCA_907164885.2 Dolomedes plantarius
AGTTATAATTTCATCAAATAATAATACTTTTCATAGTTAATATGGCAGACATATTAAAAAAAACACCAATTTCAAAAATCACATTATGTTCGATTTCGTTCAAAATTACCACATCATATTGCATACCAAGATTATAATATTTTATACATTACATATACAATGTATTTTTCATTTTCATAATAAAACTAAACTTTTGAATGTAGTTGATTTTTTCATGCGGCCCGCCTGCCATCAAAAAATTTACCATGTGGCCCAGATGCTACAAAAGTTTAAACACCCTGCTTTAGGCTCATCTGCCTGATTCAGAGGTTTCACTTTTTCAGATTTAGAAATATAATCAAAAGTGGGTGTAGAAGAAAATTTAAGCGCACACTTACTGTGCATAAGATTAACAAGTTCTTTGAGATTGGGGATGTTAAACGTTGTTTTGAAAAAAAAATATTATGTTTTTCAAAAGTCCGTAGAAATCACACATGGTTTCCATTACTTATTTCACTGACACATTGATTTGTGTTCTTTTTATTATTATTAAATTTTGGCATTATCTTTTGAGAATGTATTTTCGTTTTCATCACTGCAACTCTTGCAGAACTGCCACGGACGGGTAAGTGTCACTCGATAAAGAATTTAACAATCCTTTCTACTGCTTGTGTGTGACATGGAAAATTGCTGAAGTCAATGCGTTGATTCTCCTGATCAGATTAATCTGCTTCCTTTATAAACTGCTTTAGTTTGTAATCAGAAATATGCCTCGTTCTGTTACTTTAAGATCCTTACGTACAATCATATCAATATAATCCTTGGCATCAAAGTTTATACGTTGAAATTAAAACTTTCTAATGCCCCCTTCATTTTACAGTCCTTGGTTTTAGAATCCGGCGTAATCCAAGCTCTCTTACGTGGCTGCGATCAACTGATATCATACATAGGAGGAGATTTTCAGAAGGAGCAAAGTACGAATTTCTTTGAATGACTGGATCAATTACATTTTTAAGAGTCTGATGGAGGTAACGTGAATAGCTTACAAGTTTCCACAAGTGCTTCGATCCATGGATATATAAAATCATTTCAGCTTTATGTGAAACGAAACAGGTGCATATACTTACAAAATGTACTCAGTCAGTATTCGGAGATTTTTTTTTTGCAGTACATTCTGTTCCCACATACAAGTGAAGTATTCGGTTTGCTAATGTAAGCTATCATGAATAACAAAGTTTACCTGGTTTTCTCATAGACAAATCAGAACAGCACCTTCCAACAGAGATTGCATTAGGCATTTCTAACAGATATTTTGGGTCGTCACTTAAATCATCCTTAATTTCTAGTAATGGAATGCCATTTTCAATAGGTGAAAATTCAATCACTGGAAGTTCATAACAGTTTTCTAGTTCTTTACCTATTTTTCCTCCAAAATAAGAAGCAGGCGTAGTTAATTTCCATGAAATAGACAAATCAACCACTGCAGTGGCCTTCTTAATTCCTTTTCCAAAAAAGGAACCACACCATTATTCAATCCAGTGTTCGCGGAAGTTCCATCCATTCCAATTACAGTAATGTTTAAAAACTGTTTGATGCCATTGAAAAATGCTATTATGCTATCTTATATACATTTTCCAGTGCCAGAAATCTGCTTCTGAAAATCTCGTCCTTTGTATGATATAAGATGATCACAGTTATGTAAGAGAGAGCTTGGATTACCCCGGATTCTAAAAACAAGTGCTGAAAATGAAGGCGGCATCAAAAAGTTTTTATTTCAACGTATAAACTTTGATGCCATTGATTATAATGATATGGTTGAATGGAATGATGTTAAACTAACAGGACTTCCTATGAAGAGGCATATTTCTGATGACAAACTAAAGCAGTTTATAAAGGATGCAAAAGAATTTGATCACGAGAGTCAATGTATTGACTTCAATAATTTTCCCATGTCACACACAAGCAGTCGAGAGGATTGTTAAATTAGTTAGCGAGTCAAAAATACATTCTCAAAAGATAATGCGAAAATTTGAAACAAAAAGCAATTTAATGTGTCAGTGAAATAAGTAAAGAAAATCATGTATGATTACTATGGACTTTTGAAAAATATGAATGCTTATTTCAAAATAACACATTTCCTTTAAAGACATTACATTAATATTTTTCTAAATAAGTGTGATTTGTTTATTTTAACTAAGGTTCGTTAATTAAAAATTGTTTTTTTCATTCCAATGTGTATTATAAGAATATGCTACTGTAAAATTAAGATGATGAAAATTGCGAAATTCTACAAAATCAGTTGTTCTGTAATGACATCTAAAAATTAGAAATACTTAGAAATACCTAAGTTTCCTGTAAAAATATTTTGAATATTTTATTTACAAAAAATATATGTTATTAATTTAATATACCATAAAATAAACAGAAAAATAAGTTTATCTCTTTTCACAAAAATATCTATAATAAAGCCTTTTGCAGCACCTGAAAAATATTTCAGTAGAGCAATAAAATTTTATATTCTTTAATCTAATACCAAAAGGCAGCTTTTGAAAGCTATAGCATATTGAAATTCCAAAACATGTTGTTTCGCCTCGTGACCTTGGCTCGGAACTACAATGTACTAGTGTCATCTGATTGAACGTTCAGTTGCACGTGATTGAAAAGGCGCCATTAAAGATTGCTTACAAGTTGGCTGAAATTAATCCACACGGACAAATCTGGAAAATGCAGCGTTCATTACAGTAAAAAAAAATTCAGTAGTAAAAAAGAATTGCAATGCTTAGTATGTGCACAAAGTTTAGCTGGTATAACAGAAATATATTGTATATTCGATAGATAGCAATGTAAAAACTTATATTCTAACAAAGTTCTTACATCAAGAAATTAAAATTTAATAGACTAATATTTGTGCCCTTGCACTAGTGTAGGAATATTAATTTCATTATAAATATAAGAAAGAACTTTAGAATCTAATAATATTACAGTCGAGGTTGAAAAAGCAGAAGAAATAGCATTCGAGCATTATACTGCACACTTTTGGAAAATTTATCGTTATTTACAATAAATATTTTAGTCATAGAAATATACTGAATTACTTACCATATCCAACCACTGGTTTTCCTACTTCTAAAATATAAGTAAAATTCTTTAATAAACTTAATAAAAAAGATGTCTATACATAAATCATTATACAATCATGACATAAAAATTGAATACAATACAAATTTTTAGTATCAGGAAGAATTCTTTATACTTTATAATGTCTATATTAGTATTCATATATGTAAATGCCATCTACTGTTATATTGAAGAAATAGTGATCAATCGAAATTTTTTCTTAAATGTCATATTAAACTTCTAATAAAGAAAGCTTTATGAAATAAGCGTTTAATATGTTCGCCATTGCTTTAATAAATTCAAAATATATATCATTATTACTAGTAATTAGCAGAATAAATAAAAGTTATTTTAAAATAAATATTCCTTTTCACCTGAAGTACCTAAATTGCTTGGAACAAAATGATAATAACTTAAATATATTTTTTAATAATGATTTTATAAGGAGAATTTTCAAAATTTGTACAATGGTTTCATAATTTTAAAACATCGTTTAAAGAAAATGCCACTGATTCAGGATGTCTACGCTACATAATTTGACATAGGCATAAATTTCTGATACACAAACGTCTATATTCCGAGAAACTAGAATAAAGTAAAATATATTACATAACACTGTATAGCATTCTAATGCTTACTTTAAAAAAATATATATTTTTTCTGTGAATAAATATATTCATAATCAATTAATACATATAATTTGCATATAGATATCCTTATGTATATATTAATAGAGACAGGGGGAACTGTCTGTATGGGTATTCATATATATAAACGCAATCTAATATAATTAAATGTAAAACAATTGAAATAGAAAAACATGAAGTAAAAAATTCATATTAAAAACGAATAAAAAAAGGAAATCATTAAATATACTATTTTCATAGGATAAAAAGCTCACCTATGAGTTATTATCTATAAAATATATCACAATATTAAGAGGAATTAGTAAAAAAATTTAAAATGTTTTTGAAATTCGATTATTTTCATTTGCTCCTCAAGTATTTAATATTATTTGCTTATAACAATATATCAACTAATTAAATAATTTTTAATATACTTTTTAATGTCAAAATTTAGCAGATTGCAAGATAAATTCTTACCAAGAAAATCTCCATTGATTCCTGCTATTTATGTAACTTAGTATGGCATAGGTAGTTTCTGTCTCTCATACACAAAGGACTAAATAACCAACTTTAAATATGGTATATACTTCTACTTGTCTTAGATTATTAATTTAAATATAAGAAAAAATTTTGAATTTAGTACCATTACAATGGAGGTTAATGAAGTAGAAAGAATCAGCATTGCATTATTACTTCCAACTTTTGAAGAATTTATCGTTATTTACTATAAATATTTAACTCATGAAAATACACTGGATAATTTACTATATTGTATATGTGGTGCAGGACTTTTAGCTAAAATGTATGTTAAATTCATTAGCAAACTTCTTAAAAACATGTTTGATACATTCATCATTCCACAAACAGAAAATGAAATTAAATAGATAGAAATTGTTTAGTAACAGGAAAAGATCTCATTTTATACAGTCTCTATGGGTATTCATATATATAAACATCATCTACTGTCATATTTAAGCAATTGTAATAGATAAAAGAAAATGTTGACAAAGTTTTAATTAAACTTTTTTTAGAAGAAAACATCATGAAAAAACGATTAAAAAGGTTCGCCTCTCATTTATTATCTTGAAATTACATATCAATATTACAAGTAATTACTAGGATAAATGAAAACTATTTTAACAGAAATTTTCTTTTGTCCTAAAAAACCTAAATTAGATTGATTTGAACACAATATTAACAATTTAAATATTGTATTTAATATTTATTTTATATGAGAATCTTCAAATCTATTAAGATTGTATAAATTAAACTCTTCGTTGAAGGAAAATTACCTATGCTTCAGGATATAAATTTGGATATAAATTCAGGATATTAATTCAGGTTAAAAATTAGGAAAAATTGCAGAACATATATATATATATGTGTGTGTGTGTGTGTGTGTGTGTGTGTGTATATATATACCCAACAAACACAAGACTGACGGCAACTTGACGGACCAGTGCTGGAGGTGCCGGTAGAACGATAGGCTCGACTGAAATGATCCGTACCGTTGCCGGGTGACTTACGAATCTCCGACCGGGAATCCTGTAATGTGTACCCTTTTGAGGGCTGGTGACGGTTGGGTGGGAATCGACCCGACACCGAAATAACTCTATCGTCCCTGAACTGGAGCACCGATTCATAACCATAAGTAACAGAAATCTGCATCAGAATTATGGATTTCAAAGGGAAGGTGAAGATTAAATTAAACAGATTTTTCAAAAATATTTATTTCTTTGTTGTAAAACTTCCTTTATGCGGAAAATTCCCATAATTTTCCTTATATGTAAAGATTGTATTATGTGAAATTGTACAATTGTATTATGTGAAAATGTACATAATTTTCCTTGTATGTAAAGATTATATTCTGAGTGTATGTTTTTAACTCCCTAGAAGCTTATAAAAACAGATGAAAATTAGTTTCAATGTGTTTTTTTATATATTACTGGAGAAATTCAATATCTACTTAAAAATAGGTCCTTGTTACACCACTCTTTATTTATAACAGAGGAAATTGTGACAAAATTTGTATTTTTTTAAATTTCTTTTATAGTATATTAAAATAATAATATATATTTTTGTAGATAAAATATTCAAAATATATTTTTAAAGAAACTTACATATTCTATGTATTTCTAATTGTTAGATGCCACTATAAAACAACTGATTTTGTAGAATTTTTTCTCGAATTTCATCGTATTAATATTACAGTAACATATTCTTATAATACACATTTGAATGAAAGAAAAATAATTTTAAATTAACTGACCTAAATTAAAATAAACAAATCACACATATTTAGAAAAATATTAATGTAATGTAATGTCATAGACATAGACAGTAGATGTCATGAGACACCAAATAAGATCACAAAATAAGACCCTTTATCCTCAGTACGTACATTGAAGAATATATTACATTGTTTTTTTGTAATTGAGTCAGGATACGAGAAATAATATTTAAATAAGAAAAAAAGGCCCCAAAAATTAGTTTAAATAAATGTTAGAAATAAAAAATAATTCAATTAAGTTTAAAATAATAAGTTATATTTAATAAAATAAATTGGCAGGTCTGAACATCTGCGAGTACAGAAAACAGAAGTGCACCTTGCCGGATTGAACCCAGGACGGAAGCATAGGAAGCAAAAACGGACCTCACACACCCTCATTCACTGACAGATTGTTAAATGTGGGACTTCAGTAAGAGGAAACTGCTTGGCATGGAACAGAAAAACAAATGAAAAATGTTAAGCACTATCAGAAACCAATGAATTAACCTGTGAACAATTAATGGACTGGGTAAGATTTGAAATATTAAGGTCGGACCATAAATTTTTAATTTCAGCTAACACATCGTGGATTTTGATAAATTTATTTAGTGTGCATCTAGGTTTCCCATAGATTAAACATTGTTGGGTTGTAAATTTTGAATAGGTTTGCTAGATGAGAGATTTAAATTATTTTTAAGAGCTTAGCTGTATGAAAAAGCATTGGATGTTTGATTGGTAACAAACTGGTTACCAGTGTTTACAGTGGCGTTAAAATTGGGAGTATAATTGCCGGCAATAGCGACGCTAAAGCCTAAAATAATTAATTCGCCTTCGACTTCCACAACTTTATTATTAAATTTTGGCATTATCTTTTGAGAATGCATTTTCGTTTTTATCAATGCAACTCTTGCAAAAGTGCCGCGGACGGGAAAGGGTGACTCAGTAAAGAATTTAACAATCCTTTCTACTGCTTGTGTGTGACATGGAAAATTGCTGAAGTCAATACGTTGACTCTCCTGATCAGATTATTTTTATTCCTTTATAAACTGCTTTAGTTTGTAATCAGAAATATTCCTCGTTCTGTTACTTTAACATCTTTACGTACAATCATATCAATATAATCCTTGGCATCAAAATTTATACGTTGAATTTAAAATTTTCTAATGCCCCCTTCATTTTTCAGAATTGCTTTTAGAATCCGGCGTAATCCAAGCTCTCTTACGTGGCTGCGATCAATCGATATCATACATAGGAGGAGATTTTCAGAAGGAGCAAAGTACGAATTTCTTTGAATGACTGGGTCAATTACATTTTTAAGAGTCTGATAGAGGTAATGTGAATAGCTTACAAGTTTCCAGAAGGGCTTCGATCCATAGATATAAGACAGGTTCAGCTTTATGTGAAACGAAACAGGTGCATATACTTACAAAATGTACTCAGTCAGTATTCGGAGATTTTTTTTTGCAGTACATTCTGTTCCCACATACAAGTGAAGTATTCGGTTTGCTAATGTAAGCTATCATGAATAATAAAGTTTTCCTGGTTTTCTCATAGATAAATCAGAAGAGCACCTTCCAACAGAGATTGCATTAGACATTTCTAACAAATATTTTGGGTCCACACTTAAATCATCCTTTATTTCTAGTATTGGAATGCCATTTTCAATAGGTGAAAATTCAATCACTGGACGTTCATAGCAGTTTTCTATTTGTTTACCTATTTCTCCTCGAAATCCATTTCGACCTTTCGTTAGGACGTAGGCGCAGTTCATTTCCATGAAATAGACAAATCAACCACTGCAGTGGCCTTCTTAATTCATTTTCCATTAAAGGAACCACACCATTATTCAATCCAGTGTTCACGGCAGTTCCACCCCATCCAATTACAGTAATGTTTAAATGCTGGTTGCTGCCATTGAAAAATGCTATTACGCTATCTTATATACAATTTCCAGTACCAGAAATCTGATTCTGAAAATCTCGTCCTTTGTATGATATCAGATGATCGCAGTCATGTAAGAGAGAGCTTGGATTACCCCGGATTCTAATAGCAAGGGCTGAAAATGAAAGTTGCATCAAAAAGTTTTTATTACAGCGTACAAAATTTGATGCCAAAGATTATATTGATATGATTGAATGGAATGACGTTAAAGTAACAGGACTTCCTATGAAGAGGCATATTTCTGATGACAAACTAAAGCAGTTTATAAAGGAAGCAAAAGAATCTGATCACGAGAGTCAATGTATTGACTTCAATAATATTCCCATGTCTCACACAAGCAGTTGAAAGGATTGTTAAATTAGTTAGCGAGTCAAAAATACATTCTCAAAAGATAATGCCAAAATTTGAAAAAAAAGCTATTCAATGTGTCAGTGAAATAAGTAAAGCAAACGATGTATGATTACTATGGACTTTTGAAAAATATGAATGTTTATTTCAAAATAACACTTTGCCTTTAAAGACATTACATAAAAATATTTCTAAATAAGTGTGATTTGTTTATTTTAACTAAGGTCCGTTAATTAAAAATTGTTTTTTTCATTCCAATGTGTATTATAAGAATATGCTACTGTAAAATTAAGATGAAAATTGCGAAATTCTACAAAATCAGTTGTTCTGTAATGACATCTAAAAATTAGAAATACTTAGAAATACCTAAGTATCCTGTAAAAATATTTTGAATATTTTATTTACAAAAAATATATATTATTAATTTAATGTACCATAAAAAAAACAGAAAAAAAGAATTTTATCTCTGTTCACAAAAATATCTATTTTGAAGCACCTGAAAAATATTTCAGTAGAGCAATAAAATTTTATATTCTATAATCTAATACCAAAAGGCAGCTTTTGAAAGCTATAGCATATTGAAATTCCAAAACATGTTGTTTCGCCTCGTGACCTTGGCTCGGAACTACAATGTACTAGTGTCATCTGATTGGACGTTCAGTTGCACGTGATTGAAAAGGCGCCATGAAAGATTGCTTACAAGTTGGCTGACATTAATCCACAAGTAAGTTTCATTCGTTAGTCTTAAATTATTGCCTTTAGATTTCATGCACACATAAGTACCTTTAAGCAATAATTTGTATGGAAAGCTTTAATTGAATCGGATTAACTAGTTTAGGAATTCCAGTTTTCTCTAGAAGGTTTTTTATAACAGATAATTTATTTTTTTGGAATAATTATAATTAAAGTCATCTAAAAAAATGTCAAAAAAACCAATATTACTTCTGGTTATATTATTTATATTAAAAATTGTTGACATATAATGTATATAACTATTGAATATATTGATATTTGCAATTATTATTGATATATAAATACAGTGTTCCCTAAAATAAGAGAAAAATATTTTTCCACACAATTAGTAGTATGAAAAAAGTTTTAAAATAAATAAGTACAATGAAATTGGCAAAACAAATAACAAAAAAGACTTTTAATATGACAGTAGGATGTTCTTAATCTGTTTATAAAAACCACTACAAATTCTTTCTAACCTAACTTTTTTTTCATCAGTTTGTATGAAACATTAAAATTTTCTTTTCATGAATGCCTACGAAATCCATGAGATAATCAAAACATTTGAACATTTGATGTATTTCATAATACCAGATCTGAAATACTAAAAATTTTTAAAAAAGAGTCAATGGTGCTATAATTTTGACTGCTATCCAAATACATTATTCATGTTTTTAATGGTAATGTAGACAGCATTTTGCCTGTATGTTAACTTGGGCTTTATATTAAGAAACAAAAAATTTAGCATATTATGGATATTTATATACACTTCACAATACCAACTAAGAAGGTTCAATTTCATGCTATAATTTTTAAAAATTCTAACCGAACTTTATTGATTTTATTCTTATAGATCATGCATATTTTTAACGCAACAAACCATACAATTCTGATTTATGCCCCATCATGCAGTATGCATGAGTGCGTAAAAGATGCAAAATACTCATGCACATATCAGTATAAACGTGAATATTAATGATTATAATTGTTTTTATTTTTTGTTATTGCTTAATCATATATAGATGCAAAAGGTTATTTCATTTTACATCCCAAAGTTATTAAATTGTTGGTCATTGTGCATTTATATAATTTTATTTCTCAGTTCAGCTTTAAAATCTTGAAGAACACGACAAGGGTGAGAACTTTTAGTTTGATAACATCATGTATCTTAGATTGTTATTAAAACTTTAGGTAAACTTTTGCATTCTGTGTTTGTCATTGGTAAAATCTTTATTAAAAATGTGATAATGTTCTCAATAACTGTCTATATAAGCTCTTTGTTTTCAAAAGACTTTAAGAAAGTCTTTACGTATCATTCTGTTCAAAATAAATAAGAACTTAGCCCAAAGTTATATGTAAAGGGGTCATATTCCCCTTTTTATTTTAGTGATAAGCAAGTTTATAAAGAACTCTACTTTTCAATACTTCTTGGTTTGGTAAATCGTTCAATTTTTATTATCGCATTATAAGAAAATATTGGTTTCTTTACAGGATTTTGAAAGTGGAATCTAGCTTCAGATCGCAGTCGTTTTGGAAGACCAAAGCTGATTGAATTCACCATAGCTCACTTTGATTCATAAATTGCGTAAGTTTTTGTTTAACCTCACTCAACCCACTTTTTTTTTCTCTCGACATATACTTTTGTTTTCAGCAGTAGACTCGTGGCTAAAATCACTGTTTTTAATATTTTTTTAGATCTATTTTGAAATTTAATTTAGATTTTTTATGAAAAAACTATAAAAATATTTATTAAAGAACTAAAAATTTAAAATTAATTTTTTTTAACTTATATGCTAATCTCAACATTCTCATAAACGTTGGACTTAATAATTTGTTCATTGAATATTGATTTCCTTTATTTATTCTTTTTTAACTGTGAAGCTTGTTGTTAAGGTTTTAGGTGAGTGAGAAAGTGCAGTCCAGGGATTTCAGTTAACATGACTCTTGTGATAGTCTTTTTAACTCTTGCCGAAAAAGAGGTTTATATTATAAAAGTATAAAATGCTAAGGATAATTTAGAAAATATAAAATCTGTTCTTGGGCAAAGTTTGCTTATAAAACTGTAGCTAATACATCCACTGTGAGTCGTATTTTTTTATATCAAAACGTGTGTTTGATAAGTGAATGAAATAACCCTTTCTTAATAATGGAATAGAACTCCTATATAATCAATGAATTCCCTGGTAAACGATACAGTCCCAAAAAGCAAACCGCCTGGTTTACAGAATCTTTTATAATAACAGAAAAATGATATTTATATCATGAAAATGTGAAGTACCAAGCTTTATTTATTCTTATTGGGTAACATTAAAATTTTAAAAATATTTTTATAATTTCCTGATAAGTTGTTAGAGGTTCAATGATAATTCATTACAGAAGTAGTAAAAAGGAAATTGCTTTTGGATGTATTAGATCATTAGTTAATGGGTTAAGTAATTTTAAATTTTGGTAAAATTTAATTTTATGCATGTCATATTTTTTTCTCTCTGTTAAACATTTTTATTCCGTTTTAAGTCTCAATGCTTAAATTCAAATATTCTAAACAAAGTTTTGGAGCATTTTGTCTTGTTTAATGATCCCTTTTCATCCCATGTATGTCTGTAAATGGGGAGTTTAATCAGATCTAATCAAATATCTTTAGGAATTGGTTGGTAATAGCTAAATATTTTACCGATCATAATTTTTTAACCCATAATTGGTAATACACGTCTCAGAGACGCTTAGGTTTGCTAATATCTCGTATTTCATACTTTAGCGCTATTTTTCAAATGAAACCTTCAGTGTATGCTCATGGTACATAGTTTAAAGAACGCTTGTGAAGTTTCAAGCCAATGAGTTGTGTTTTGTGGTTTCAGTAAGGTCATAAATAAAACGTACGACGTGTAACATACGTGTATTACCTGTAACGTTCTTTTCTACTGCACGTGAGGTACGTTCCTAACCAATAACGACAAGTTTTATGTTTGAATGTGTTTGCTCAGCACGTTGTTCTTCTCAATTTATTTCTATACATATTTTTATTTACTCTCCTAAATACCTTGGAGAGTTCTAAATCCTTCATGTTCTCAAAAAAATTTATTACTAAATGTTTCCTCCAGTCAATTAAACTTTTAACTAATTTATTAAATTATGTTCTTGATAGATTACATTCAAGATCAATGTAATTGTATTCAAAAGTTTTTGAAATGATATTTCATTGATTGCATACATTTTTTCCTTTCTCTTTTCTCTCTATCTCCGAGATATTTATTTCCAGAAAAAATAGTTACAGATTCTTGAACATAATTTTGCGCCATTATGTATTTATTTATTTATTTAATTTGGTATATGTCAAGTTTTTTTTCAGCATGGCAGGTAGATTTTCTGCTAAGAGAAAAAAAATAATGTAAATGGATGCTCTTGCTGAAGAAGAAGGTGGCCCGAGTGATGAAGAATATGATTCTGATGATTCCTATAATTCCGAGGATGAAATAGAACATTCTATACATGACACTGAGTCTGAATTAGATGAGCAAGACATTGAGGATGAGGCAAATGAAAGTGCCGATGGAAATTCAGAGGAAGAGGTTATTCCTGGAACCTCTGGCGATGGGTCTTCAATGGCAAAACAAAATAAAGCCTTCAATTTGATATCCTCTATGTATAACACAAAATTTACCAACCAATCCAGCAACAAACCAGAAATAATAACTTTTTTTCAATTCAAGAAATTCAGGAGTGGTTAATTTAGACAAAATTATCGGGAACTATTCGAATAGAAGGTCGAGACGGTAGCCCCAGACAATATTTTACAATAAAGCGTTAGTCTTGAGAGCGGTTAGTCTTGTAAATTCTGGCATTCTCTACGCCAGCTATGTTTTGACGTCTGTAATGACACGTTTTGCCTTTATAAATTCATTAGAAAACAGTTTGTTAGAAAAACAAGTGCAACGTCGGTTTTCCATCCCAAATTTTCCGGATGACGTAAAAATATAGCACGAGACATTCTTCGAGAACCTAAAGAAACGCGTAACGCCTCTCAAGAAATTTCTGATAAGCTTCCCAAGATAAAAACGTGCCAATATTGTCCTTATCAAAAAAGGAGGCAAACTGCTTTCATATGTATAAAATATGAAAATCCGTGTTGCCTATTGTGCCCGAAAAAAGTGGGAAATTCTTCTGCTCCTGGAGTAAAAAAGTAGTTTTTGTTTACGTGATGCCGATTTTAATTGTATTTTAGTTGTATTATTTTAACTCTACGTATAATTTAATTTTAATTGTATTGTGAACAATCAAATTAAACATATTTAGTAAATTTATATGTAGTTTTATTAAATTTCCAACTCTAAAATAAAATTTTGTTATGTACACGTCTCAGAGACGCATGTTACTTGCAATGAACAGAATATGTATGTTACCCGTTAAGGGTTAAGTCACATCAGGAATGATTTATCATTTAAAGCCTATAGCTTACTGTTTTAAAATTCTATGTTAGACCAGCACATAATAAATATAGATACAGTATTAAGTTCTTGAACTAAATATGTAACTATCTAGAAATAAACTTTTATTTTAAATCACCTCTGTTTTTCTGTATTTAAAAGCATGTGTTTGTATAATTATCTTCTATCATGGTGTAACTTTTATAAAATAATTATTTTTTTTTGACTTATCAGATGTGTCAAAATAAAGTGTTTCTTAAACTAAGTCATAGTTTTCAAGTATGAAAAAAAATGACTTGGCAAGATTTATAAAAAAAAGTAAACTGCATGCAGTTTTCATTTTTAATCATTTTGAAAAAAATCCTATAGTTTACTCATATTTTTCAAACATGGATTACTCCTTATAACTACAGAATGGAATGAAATTTCTCAAAGTTAACTAAAGAAAATATAGTTTGCTTATCTGAAGAACATTTACTAACTCTACTTAAAGTATCATATACAAAAAAAAATTACATAAATTATTCTGAGCAAATTTTCATAAGCTGAAACTAATCTTTGATTATGGGTCTCATCATATCACTAAACATAAATTACTCCAATAAATGTATCAAATTTGTTATAATACATTTTTACTGGGAAGAGTACAAACTTTTGGGGTTAGTTATTAAAAACATGGATTTATGGTTACATTTCTTTGGATGAAATTAAAAAAAAATTATGAATGGAAAGAATAAAAAAATAGTGTCATTTTCCATACTATATCTTATTCTACATTTAAAAGAAAAAGTGGGGAACCTAAGATCAAATGGAAAGATAGATTTAGCTTTAAATGAAAGATTAAGCTTTAATTAAAGTTTGGTTTTAATATGTTGACTTTCAGTTTTGGGTAAATATGGAACAAAACGAAACTTTGTCCTAATACGTAATATCGCAAAAATTGATGGAAACTCGTGATTCATATAAATTTTTTAGGTAATAACACTGATCAATATTTGGTACTGCCTGAAAAAAAGGTAAAATTAGAAGGTATAAATACTAGTAATATAAAGGCCAGAATAAAGTGTAAAGGTAGATCTTATTCATAAAGATTATAAAAAACCCGAAAATAATAAAAATAAAAAGCATATGAATAAAAAGGATTCTACGAAAAACTTTGAAAGAATGTCACTATTCCGATTGCGGTAGAGTAACGATACGTAGCCCATATCGGCGGCACATTGCTAGTTACGAGATGGGTGGATGACGGTATATCGAAACCAGTTATCGCTCCCGTAACCGACCCGTGAACCTCCGGTTTCGCGGCGGCTTTGTGTTCGCATTGATGGGTTACGCGCGGCTGGCTCGCAGTTCGCAGCCGGATGCACGATAGATCCATTCCTACCGGAAGCGGACCAGCACGCGACGGGGTAGTCACGGGCGAGAGGACACTCCCGTGACGGATCCGATTGTGACCTAATGCGCCGGCCCGGCAGTGGAGAAATCGGCTGGCCGGAACATTTCGACCCCGACCCGATGCCTCTGTGTTTGTTGGGTATATATATATATATATATATATATATATATATATATATATATATATATATATATCCAACAAACACAGAGACATTATTTTCGGGTTTTTTATAATCTTTATGAATACATCTACCTTTACACTTTATTCTGGCCTTTCTATTACTAGTATTAATATCTTCTAATTTTACCTTATTCTCACGTATTTTCAGGCAGTACCAAATATTGATCCGTGTTATTACCTGAAAAATTTTATATGAATCACGAGTTTCCCTCATTTTTGCGATATTACGTATTAGAACAATATTTCGTTTTGTTCCCTGTCATATTTACCCAAAACTAAAAGTCAACATATTAAAACCAATCTTTAAAGCTAAATCTATCTTTCCATTTGATCTTAGGTTTCCCACTTTTTCTTTTAAATGTAGAATAAAATATAGTATGGAAAAGGATACTATGTTTTTATTCTTTCCATTCATATTGTTTTTTAATTTCATCCAAAGAAATGTAACCATAAATCCATGTTTTTAATAACTAACCCCAAAAGTTTGTACTCTCCCCAGTAAAAATGTATTATAACAAATTTGATACCTTTATTGGATTAATTTATGTTTAGTGATATGATGAGACCCATAATCAAAGCTTAGTTTCAGCTTATGAAAATTTGCTCAGAATAATTTATGTAATTTATTTTTTGTATATGATACTTTAAGTAGAGTTAGTATATGTTTTTCAGATAAGCAAACTATATTTTCTTTAGTTAACTTTGAGAAATTTCATTCCATTCTGTAGTTATAAGGAGTAATCCATGTTTGAAAAATATCAGTTAACTATAGTATTTCTTTCAAAATGATTAAAAATGAAAACTGCATGCAGTTTACTTTTTTTTATAAATCTTGCCAAGTCATTTTTTTTCATACTTGAAAAGTTAGACTTAGTTCAAGAAACACTTTATTTTGATACATCTGATAAGTCAAAAACAATTATTATGCTTCTGTCTACAACTCTTTGCTATTTTTCTGTGATATAATTGTAGTTTTTTTTATTTTGGGCTGTTTTTATAAGGAAAAGAATGGCGAATAGGGGAAAATTTTCATATTAGAACATAAAATTGAATGTAATATTTATGCATTTTAAAATTTTCTCTTAGATTGTAGGCCATTTTGAAGATAACTGTCATATGTATCATGTGTAAGAAGGAAATTAAAATATTAGCATTAGGATTTTGTGGAGAGTGATATCCGCTTTAGCTAAATTTCAGATTAAAATTCTACGTTCGGAGTCAAATTTTCAAGAAAAAAAATTTTACAGATTTTTTTGGTCTTTTATGGTAAAATAGCACTAATTTATTTGAATATTCTTTCTTTTTATGCTTCAGTCTACAACACTTTGCAATATTTCTGTGATATAATTGTAGTTTTTTTTTTGGGGGGGGGGCTGTTTTTATAAGAAAAGGAATGACGAATCGGGGAAAATTTTCATATTAGAAAATAAAATTGCGTGTATTATTTTTGCATTTTAAAATTTTCTCTTAGATTGTAGACCATTTTGAAGATATCTGTCATATGTATCATGTGTAAGAAGGAAATTAAAATATTAGCATTAGGATTTTGTGGAGAGTGATAGGCGTTTTAGCTAAATTTCAGATTAATATTCTACGTTCGGAATCAATTTTTCAAAAAGAATACTTTTTTAAAGATTTTTTTTGGTCTTTTATTGTAAAATAGCACTACTTTAATCGAATATTCTTTCTTTTTATGCTTCTGTCTACAACTCTTTGCAATATTTCTGTGATATAATTGTAGCTTTTTTTTATTTTGGGCTGTTTTTATAAGGAAAGGAATGACGAATCGGGGAAAATTTTCATATTAGAACATAAAATTGCGTGTACTATTTTTGCATTTTAAAATTTTCTCTTAGATTGTAGGCCATTTTGAAGATAACTGTCATATGTATCATGTGTGAGAAGGAAATTAAAATATTAGCATTAGGATTTTGTGGAGAGTGATAGGCTTTTTAGCTAAATTTCAGATTAAAATTCTACGTTCAGAGTCAATTTTTTTAAAAAAATAATTTTTTAAAGATTTTTTTGGTCCTTTACGGTAAAATAGCACTTAAAAATTAAAAAAAGAAACAAAAACTTACCTTTAAATAGCATACTTTTTTTATAAATTGGTCAATTTGAAGTAATTTTTATTGAAATTAAGCTAAAATGCCTATAACTCAGCACAAAACTATATTGCTACTATTTTAATTTCCTTCTCACACATGATACATATAACAGTTATCTTTGCCTGTGGCTTGTCCACTTATTAGAGTCGCTTCTATAAAGTTCTTCATCAATTTCTTTATACATAATCTTGAAGGTGGATCCAAATTCCTGAGAGGCATAATAGGTGCAGCAATCTTTAATTCCAATATATGCGGCGGTACTCCACATGGCCACAGAGAGTTCAAAAATGTGTGTTTCGCAGAATTATGTTTTTTAGCACAAATCTCTACGGTTATTATGATATCTCACATAATAATGTATATAATTTGATAAAATTTTCAGAAAATGTTTTAGATGCTATTGTTAATGAAATGAGGCACAATAATTGGTGTATAATAAATATTTTTTTATTTGGGGCTGTTTTTATAACGAAAGGAATGATGAATCGGGGAAAAATTTTCATATTGGAACATAAAATTGCGTGTATTTTATTTGCATTTTAAAATTTTCACTTAAGATTGTAGGTAATTTTGAATATAACAGTCATATGTATCATGTGTGAGAAGGAAATGAAAATAGTAGCATTAAGATATTTATGCAGAGTTATAGGCATTTTAGCTAAATTTCAATAAAAAATTTCTTCAAATTGACCAATTTATAAAAAAAGTATGCTATTTACAGGTAAGTTTTTGTTCCTTTTTTTAATTTTTAAGTGATATTTTACCATAAAACACCAAAAAATACATTTAAAAAATTATTTTTTAAAACAAACAAATGGAATAGCTAAACACAAACAAAGTTAACCGTAAATAAATCGCAAAACTGTGCTTATGTTTAGATTGATTCTTTTTAGTTCAGATATACTAATTTTTATGCTTTGAAAAGTACATCGTGAATTATAAAATTAAGAAAAATATAAAATACAGTATACTAAACATTCTGAAGTACAAACACAATATGCAAAATGTCTAATAACCAAATTTCAGAAAGTAAATAACGCAAGTTACCAAGTCACATAGGGTTTCAACGGTAAAGATTTACAACGGTAATTCGTATACTGAAAATTAACCAAGTAAAAAAGGATTAATGAAAATAAAATAAAAGGAGTAATATAAGAAAATTAACTTTAAATAACACCAAACAACTACTAATTAACAATATTCAATGCGTTTATTTACCTTGTAACATCTAGGTACACATGCGCAGTTTTTATGAATGATTGATTCCAACGCCTTGGGATGAAATATTATTTAAAAACTGTATTTATATATAAGCATTTTAAAGCTTCCAAACTTATATTAGAATTATCTCCAGGCTACAAAACATCAGTATACGAAGTTTCAATCAGATTCGTCAAGAAATGTAGATTTGTATACGTTACATACATACATACATAGAGACACTCTCCTTTATTTATATAGACTACTTGCATAAAGTAAGTTCCTACCACATTTTTTGTAAAACCAATTAAATACTGTAAAAGCTATGTCATGTAAAATTGTTTACTTGATTCATTAATATAGTAATAGAAAATAGTTGTTAATGAGTATTCCCCTTTTCACCAAATTCTCTCTCGGTACAATACAAAAAAAATCCTGTAAAAAAAGTGAAGAAACACAAGAATAAAGATTGAATGCTAAATAAAACATTTGCATTCAAAATCTTAAATTTCTAAATCTGACCCAACATATGTATTAATGCTGTCTATGGCTGTCATGGATTCTGTAAATAAATATTCATAAGAACTTTCATTTTTCTTCAATAATTTGCCCTTTTTTGTCTTATTTTTGCAAAGGCACATTGTTTTACACAATTCATCTAATATATCACAAAGAACGATGCATAATAAAATAAATTTAACCTTGAAAATCACAAAACCAAACTTGGATACTATTCAAAATGTCCAATTGCTTTATGTCTTTATGAAAGATTTAAAAGTCACAGACATATTAAGCAATAGTTTAAATCAGCAACCAGACTATCCCAGAGCACACACACATACACTAAAAACAAACAAACAAAAAAAACTTATAAATCAGAAAAATATTTCATCGTTGATTTCTTTGTTTCCTCTAGTGTAGGCAGTCGGTTTCTAGATAGTTACATATTTAGTTCAAGAACTTAATACAGTATATATATTTCTTATGTGCTGGTCTAACAGAGGATTTTAAAACAGTAAGCTATAGGCTTTCAATGATAAATCATTCCTGATGTGATTTAACCCTTAACGGGTAACATACATATTTTGTTCATTGCAAGTAACATGCGTCTCTGAGACGTGTACATAACAAAAATTTATTTTAGAGTTGGAAATTTAATAAAATGTTGTCTGGGGCCACCATCTCGACCTTCTATTCGGTGAATAGTTCACGATAATTTTGTTTAAATTATCCATTCCTAATGTTGTTGAATTGTAAAAACTTATTATTTCTGGTTTATTGCTGGATTGGTCGGTAAATTTTGTGTTATACATGTAGGATATCAAATTAACGGCTTTATTTTGTTTTGCCATAGAAGACCCATCACCAGAGGTGCCAGGAACAACCTCTTCCTCTGAAATTCACTCGACCCTTTCATTTGCCTCATCCTAAATGTCTTGCTCATCTGATTCAGACTCAGTGTCATGTTTGAAATGTTCTATTTCATCCTCGGCATTATAGGAATCATCAGAATCAAATTCTTCATCACTCTGCTCACCTTCTTCTTCAGCAAGAGCATCCATTGACATTATTTTTTTCTCTTAGCAGAAAATATACCTACCCTGCTGAAAAATACTTGATGTATACCAAATTAAATAAATAAATAAATAAATAAATACTGGCGCAAAATTATGTTCAAGAATCTGTTTGTAAATATTTTTTCTGCAAACACATTTCTCGGAGATGGAGGGAAAAGAAAAGGGAAAAAATGTATGCAATCAATGAAATATCATTTCAAAAACTTTTGAATATAATTAAATCGATCTTGATTGTAATCTATCAAGAACATAATTTAATAAATTAGTTAAAAGTTTAATTGACTGGAGGAATCATTTAGTAATAAATTTTTTTGAGAACATGAAGTATTTAGAACTCTTTAAGGTATATAGGAGAGTAAATAAAAATATGTATAGAAATAAATTAAGAAGAACAACGTGCTGAGCAAACACATTCAAACATAAAACTTGTTGTTATTGGTTAGGAACGTACCTCACGTGCAGTAGAAAAGAACGTTACAGGTAATACACGTATGTTAGACGTCGTACGTTTTAGTTATGACCTTACTGAAACCACAAAACACAACTGATTGGCTTGAAACTTCACAAGCGTTCTTTAAACTATCTACCATGAGCATACACTGAAGGTTTCATTTGAAAAATAGCGCTAAAGTATGAAATACGAGATTTAAGCAAACCTAAGCGTCTCTGAGACGTGTATTACAAGTTAAGGGTTAAAAAATTATGATCAGTAAAATATTTAGCTATTCCCAACAAATTCCTAAAGATATTTGATTAGATCTGATTAAACTCCTCATTTACAGACATGTATGGGATGAAAAGGGATGATTAAAAAAGAGAAAATGCTCCAAGACTTTGTTTAGAATAATTTAATTTAAGCATTAAGACTTAAAATGGAATAAATATGTTTAACAGAGAGAAAAAATTATGACATGCATAAAAGTATATTTTACCAAAATTTAAAATTACTTAGCCCATTAACTAATGATCTAATACATCCAAAAGCAATTTCCTTTTTATTACTTCTGTAATGAATTTTCAATGAACCTCTAACAACTCAACAGGAAATTCTAAGAATATTTTTAAAATTTTAACGTTAACCATTAAGAATAAATAAAGCTTGGCACTTCACATTTTCATAATAGAAATATCATTTTTCTGTTACTATAAGAATCTGTAAACCAGGCATTTTGCTTTTTGAAACTCTATCGTTTATCCGTGAATTCATTGATTATATATGAGTTCTATTCCATTATTAAGAAAGGGTTATTTCATTCACTTATCAAACACACATTTTGATATAATAAACCACAACTCAGAGAGGATGTCTTAGCTACAATTTTATAAACAAACTTTGTCCATGAACAAATTTTATATTTTTAAAAAAAACCTTGCCATTTTATACTTTTATAATATAAACCTCTTTTTCGGCAAGAGTTATAATGACTTTCCCAAGAGTCATGTTAACTGAAATCCCTTTCTCACTCACCTAAAACCTTAACAACAAGCTTCACAGTTAAAAAAGAATTTTCAAATAAAAGTTTTTTCATAAAAAATTTAAATTAAATTTCAAAATAAATCTAAAAAATATTGAAAACAGTGATTTTGGCTACGAGTCTACTGCTGAAAACAAAAGCATATGTCGAGAAAAAAAGTGGGTTGAGTGAGGTTAAACAAAAACTTACTCAGATTATGAATCCAAGTGAGCTATGGTGAACCCAAGTCAGCTTTGGTCTTCCAAAACGACTGCGATCTGAAGCTAGATTCCACTTTCAAAATCCTGTAAAGAAACCAATATTTTCTTATAATGCCATAATAAAAATTGAACGATTTATCAAACCAAGAAGTATTGAAAAGTAGAGTTCTTTATAAACTTGCTTATCACTAAAATAAAAAGGGGAATATGACCCCTTTACATATAACTTTGGGCTAAGTTCTTATTTATTTTGAACAGAATGATACGTAAAGACTTTCTTAAAGTCTTTTGAAAACAAAGAGCTTATATAGACAGTTATTGAGAACATTATCACATTTTAAATAAAGATTTTACCAATGACAAACACAGAATGCAAAAGTTTACCTAAAGTTTTAATAACAATCTAACATACATGTTGTTATCTAACTAAAAGTTCTCACCCTTGTCGTGTTCTTCAAGATTTTAAAGCTGAAACTGAGAAATAAAATTATATAAATGCACAATGACCAACAATTTAAAAACTTAGGGATGTAAAATGGAATAACCTTTTGCATCTATATATGATTAAGCAATAACAAAAAAGAAAAACAATTATAATCATTAATATTCACGTTTATACTGATATGTGCATGAGTATTTTGCATCTTTTACGCACTCATGCATACTGCATGATGGGACATAAATCAGAATTGTATGGTTTGTTGCGTTAAAAATATGCATGATCTATAAGAATAAAATCAATAAAGTTCGGTTAATATTTTTAAAAATTATAGCATGAAATTGAACCTTCTTAGTTGGTATTGTGAAGTGTATATAAATATCCATAATATGCTAAATTTTTTGTTTCTTAATATAAAGCCCAAGTTAACACGCAGGCAAAATGCTGATTACATTACCATTAAAAACATGAATAATGTATTTGGATAGCAGCCAAAATTATAGCACCATTGAATCTTTTTTAAAAATTTTTAGCATTACAGATCTGGTATTATGAAATACATCAAATGTTCTAATGTTTTGATTATCTCATGGATTTCGTAGGCATTCATGAAAAGAAAATTTTAATGTTTCATACAAACTGATGAAAAAAAAGTTAGGTTAAAAAGAAATTGTAGTGGTTTTTATAAGCAGATTAAGAACATCCTACTGTCATATTAAAATTCTTTATTTGTTATTTATTTTGCCAATTTCATTGTACTTATTTATTTTAAAACTTTTTTCATGTTACTTACTGTCTGGAAAATTAATTTTCTCTTAGTTTAGGGAACACTGCATTTATATATCAATAATAATTGCAAATAACAATATATTCAATTGTTATATACATTATATATCAACAATTTTTAATATAAATAATATAACCACAAGTAATATTGATTTCTTTTGACATTTTTTTAGATGACTTTAAGTTTAATTATTCCTAAAAAATAAATTATCTCTTATAAAAAACCTTCTAGAGAAAACTGGAATTCCTAAACTAGTTAATCCGATTCAATTAAAGCTTTCCATACAAATTATTGCTTAAAAGGTACTTATGTGTGCATAAAATCTAAACGGAATAATTTAAGACTAACGAATGAAACTTACTTGTGGATTAATTTCAGCCAACTTGTAAGCAATCTTTAATGGCGCCTTTTCAATCACGTGCAAGTGAACGTCCAATCAGATGACACTAGTGAATTGTAGCTCCGAGCCAAGGTCACGAGGCGAAAAACATGATTTGGAATTTTAATACGCTATAGCATTTAAAAGCTGCCCTTTGGGATTAGAATAAAGAATATAAAATTTTATTGCTCTACTGAAATATTTTTCATGTGTTTCAAAGGGCTTCAAAATAGATTTTTTTGTGAAAAGAGATAAAATTATATTTTCTGTTTATTTTATGGTATATTAAATTATTTATATATATTTTTTGTAAATAAAATATTCAAAATATTTTTACAGGAAACTTAGGTATTTCTAAGTATTTCTAATTTTTAGATGTGTATGGTATACACAAGATTCGATTCACAAGAATCAAACTTTTGAGTGAATGAATTAAAAAAGCAGCTTGAGATATGCTAATTTCGGCATACGGGCTTAGTATTTATTCCATGCATTGTCATTAATAAAGAAGGTTGTTAGGGTTGGAAAAAAGGTTTTAGGTTGAGAGAAGGTTTTGAGTTGTTGTTAAGGTTGACATATAAGCGAGAGGGAGGTACGAGTTAAGCAGCTCCTGGTGTTATCCTGCGCTAGTGCTTAGGGGGCCCAAAGTTTACGTGGCAGTATAGCTGGTTTGACTCTCTGCTGGTTTGTGAGTATTGAAATGTGTATTTTTATTGAATGTTAATATATGTATTTTGTACAAGTAGTACGTATGGTTATTGCTGTAAAAGCAAATTCTATATGTGCAACGAATTCAATAAACATTGTTTCATGTATAAACTGTGTTTGTATGAAATTCATTTAGAGTGCCACTTCAAATTATACACACCCAAATCTGGGTAGAAGTGAGCTATATTCTCTATACTGGCGCCCGAAAGTTTATATATACCCTGGTTGTTAGCGTTACATTTATAACGAACAACATAATTGAAGTTAAACTGTGTACTGTGTACTTATATTGATAAAATTGTTGCAAGTACTTATATAGCATTTGAAAATGAGTGTTGTAGAACAAAACCCTGCTGGAAATTTTCCTCGGGTAATTATGGTTCAGCAAATTACGCCATTCGAAGCCACCTTCAATGGCGGCCCCTCAAGCCAATTCCTAAAGAAAATTGAGCATTACTTTCAGCAACAATGCACCCCAAAGGGGGAAAAACTTAAAATTGCTCTAGCCGCTTTAAGAGGTAGTGCATATCAGTGGCACACGTGTATGCAAAGCAGTAATCTGATATTTGACTATTCGTCATTCCAGTTTCTTCAAGCTTTTCCCAAGACCTTTAATCAAAGTCAAATAGAAGCGGAAATTTATTTGCTAAGGCAATGTGAAGGTCAATCTGCGTTAGATTTTGCTATGGAAAAGATTATAAAGTGTGAGGAATATTTAGAAGGGATGACGGAAGCGGTTATCTTAAAAATAGTTATCCAACGTTTGAATCCAAGAGTTCAAGATTTTTTGCACAATTTAAAATTACAAGCAAGGCTACACTCCTTCAAGCTTTATCTAAACACGACATTAGGTATTTCTTCGCTACCCCCTACCCTCACGCAGGTACGAGAAGTTTTATTCACCCCAGCCAAAATTTTTCGCGAGTTTCAAACAAACAGCGAAACCAGTATCGCGGGCGAAAAAATAGAAGCTCACGGCGTTACAATGAAATTTGTGCACTTAAAGTAAATAATATGCAAGCACCTTACGGGCACTGGCAAGTTGATTCACATGATATGGTTCAACCTGTTGAAACTGTGTGGTCAAATGTATTAACTTGTCCGAGCAGTAATCATTATTTTGAGAATAGTGAAAGTCGGGGTATTTTTGTGGCTTATAATGAAAGTGAGTCTAGCTGGAATAATGCGGTAAGTCCAGTGCAAATTTCTGAAAATAGTGCCGATACTAATGCTAGTGGTTTAGAAAATAAATCTTCTGATATTTGTATTAATGCTATACCTGAAATTATTAATGCTATACCTGATATTTTAGATGATATTCACACATCTGTTAATGAAGGAAATTTAGTAGATGACGAAGTATACGTTACGGAAGTTAGTGAATACTTATTAGTTGACGACAATAAAAATTCTTTAAACGATAGTAGGAACTCTCTAGGTAATGATGATATTATTTCAAGTTTCCATCCGACTGAGGATGCTGTAGGCCAGGTTGATAATATGGTTTTAAATAAAGTACATGAAAACCAGACTGAGAATCAGGATGAAAAGTTGACACAGAGTTATACTGTAAGTAGTTTAGCTGATGCTTCCGAAGTTATAGACGTAGTTTGCATTAAAACGCACGAGTACGAAAAGCTTAATCTTCCTAAAACTGAAGTAGTGTTAAAGAATTTAAATGATAGAGATTCTGAAAAAGGACGTTTTAAAGAGACGTTTTCGTCAAAAGAGGATAAAACTAAAGTTAAGGGGAATAAAAAACGTGAAAAGCGGCCTTCAAGTTCCAGCATTAAAACTGCTAATACTGAAGTAATTAAGGCGGTAAACAAGAAGTCGTATAAGCACAAACACAAAAAGCAGAGTCAGTTTGTTGAAAAACATGAAACAAGCAGCGAAACAATTTGTAAACGTATGATAAATGGCGCGATAAAGGCAGTAACTGAACACATAGGTGCGGCGTATAAGTTTGAAAAAATAGAATCTGCATTAAAATCTAATACCGATACAAGCAAAAGTACGAAGAAAAGAAAAGTGTGCACTACAAAACCTCCATCAAAGGATGAACGGGGCACACATAATGTACACAAGGTTATCAAAAGGAGGAAATGCAGTTTTAAATCTCCTGCGCATAAGTACAGGAAACGCAAGATATCAGCCGCCCAGCAAGGTTGGCCTCCTCCCAAGTGACCTCCTGTCCATCATCAAGCCGGACCAGCGCCTCAGGACCTACGACCTGCTGCACGAAGGATGCCCACACGGTCAACGAACCCCTTTGCTAGGACTGCGACTATCAAGAGAGGTTCCACGGAATGAACAGACTGGTGCAAGGAAGTTGCTGCATTTATGAGGAACAAGTCTTGTATCAACTTTCTTATTCTAACTCCCACCCTTTAATAAAACCGAACCAAATTGGTTTGAAGTTCCCCAGTGTATATGCCGTGAAAAAAAAATTTTTGAGAGGAAAGGGGTCAGCCACTGAAAAAAAAGGCATACTGTTGTTTTATAAATTTTTGAAGGGGACATGTAGGGAATAGAAAAAAATACATACTGCATAATATAATAATTAACCACTAATGTACTAACTTCACAAAACATAACACATGTGCATTATAAATTGGGGAAGAGCAGATACAAACAGTCAAGAAATATCATGCTGTGCAATTGTGTTGACACTTTTAATTAAAATAGATCTTCTAGGTCGCAGTTGGCCAGCCCAGTATCCGCAACTCTGCCAGTGTAAGGCCAGTGTAAGGTTGCACAAGATTCGATTCACAAGAATCGAACTTTTGAGTGAATGAATTAAAGAAGCTGCTTGAGATATGCTAATTTCGGCATACGCGCTTAGTATAAATACCGTGCAGCGTCATTAATAAAGAAGTTTGTTAGGGTTGAAAAAAAGGTTTTAGGTTGAGAGAAGGTTTTGAGTTGTTGTTAAGGTTGACATATAAGCGAGAGGGTGGTACGAGTTAAGCAGCTCCTGGTGTTATCCTGCGCTAGTGCTTAGGGGGCCCAAAATTTACGTGGCAGTACTGCTGGTTTGACTCTCTGCTGGTGTGTGAGTATTGAAATGTGTATTTTTATTGAATGTTAATATATGTACTTTGTACAAGTAGTACGTATGGTTATTGCTGTAAAAGCAAATTCTATATGTGCAATGAATTCAATAAACATTGTTTCATGTATAAACTGTGTTTGTATGAAATTCATTTAGAGTGCCACTTCAAATTATATACACCCAAATATGGGTAGAAGTGATCTATTTTCTCTATACATGTCATTACAGAACAACTGATTTTGTAGAATTTCGCAACTTTCATCATCTTAATTTTACAGTAGCATATTCTTATAATACACATTGGAATGAAAAAAATAATTTTTAATTAACGAAGCTTAGTTAAAATAAACAAATCACACTTTTTTCAAAAAATATTAATGTAATGCCTTTAAAGGCAAAGTGTTATTTTGAAATAAACATTTATATTTTTCAAAAGTCCTACGTAATCATACATGGTTTGCTTTACATATTTCACTAACACATTGAATTACTTTTTGTTTAAAATTTTGGCATTATCTTTTGAGAATGTATTTTTGACTCTCTAACTATGTAATTTAACAATCCTCTCAACTGCATGTGTGTGACATGGGAAAATTATTGAAGTCAATACATTGTATCTCGTGATCAGATTCTTTTGCATCCTTTTAAACTACTTTAGTTTGTATTCAGAAATATGCCTCTTCATAGGAAGTCCTGTTACTTTAACATCATTCCATTCAGTCATATCAATATAATCCTTGGCATCAAAGTTTATACGTTGAAATAAAAACTTTTTGATGCCACCTTCATTTTCAGCCCTTGCTTTTAGAATCCGGGGTAATCCAAGCTCTCTCTTACATGACTGAGATCATCTGATATAATACAAAGGACGAGATTTTCAGAAGCAGATTTCTGGCACTGGAAATTGTATATCAGATAGCATAATAGCATTTTTCAACTGCAACAACCAGCATTTAAACATTACTGCAATTGGATGGGATGAAACTGCCGTGAACACTGGATTGAATAATGGTGTGGTTCCTTTATTGGAAAAGGAATTAAGAATGCCACTGCAGTGGTTGATTTGTCTATTTCATGGAAATGAACTGCGCCTACGTCCTAACTAAAGGGTGTTTAAACTTTTGCAGCATCTGGGCCACATGGTAAATTTTTTGAAGTCAGGCGGGCCGCATAAAAAAGTCAACTACATTCAAAAGTTTAGTTTTATTATGAAAATGAAAAATACATTGTATATGTAATGTATAAAATATTATAATTTTGGTATGCAATGTGATGTGGTAATTTTGAACGAAATCGAACATAATGGGATTTTTGAAATTGGTGTTTTTTTCAATATGTCTGCTATATTAACTATGAAAAATATTATTTTTTGATGAAATTATAACTTTTGCAAATAAATGTGATTTTGAATTCATTTTAATTGCATTAGGATTAGAAAAATGGTAAAACACAACATCAACATTGGAATGACTTATATTTGTTATATCATGCGCGGGCCGCAAAGTATGGTGTGCCGGACCGCAGGTTAAACACCCTTGGCCTAAAGCTAATGGCTCGTGACTCTAATTTAACTAGCATTAATGATCGAATCCGTGTCTCAAACCAAATTTCTATCCTAGGAAACTGTCGTAATCCGGAGGAAACTGTCGTGATGGAGAATTGCAGAGGTGAAGAAATTCTCGCTGCTAATGATGAATTTCCTGTTAGGTTGGAAACCAAACCATGTTATTTTTAAATGGCGGAAGGATACAAAGATACCGTCAACAAAATGTACAACAAAGTCAAAATTCAATATACCAAATCAATTTCATGAAACTTTGTCAAAATCTTATCTGAAAACATTACTGCAATTGGATTAATATTGGACCTTTCAAAATTACTTCGTTAACTTACGCTTTGAATTTGTTTGGAAAAAAATCCCAAAACCGAACGTCCACTTAAAATCTTTTATAAGGTTTCCTTACCGACACTTTGGCTGCGGAAGTCGAAGGCGAATTAATTATTTTAGGCTTTAGCGTCACCATTGCCGGCAATTATACTAACAATTTTAACGTCACTGTAAACATTGGTAACCAGTTTGGTACCAATCAAACTTCCAATACTCTTTCATACAGCTAAGCTCTTAAAAATAATTTAAATCTCTCATCTAGCAAACCTATTGAACATTTACAACCCAACAATGTTTAATCGATGGGAAACCTAGATGACACACTAAATAAATTTATCAAAATCCGCGATGTGTCAGCTGAAATTAAAAATCTATGATCTGACCTTAATATTTCAAATCTTACTCAGTCCATTAATTGTTCACAGGTTAATTCATTGGTTTCTGATAGTGCTTAACATTTTTCATTTTTTTTCTGTTCTATGCCAGGCAGTTTCGTCTTACTGAAGTTAAACACTTAACAGTCTGTCAATGAATGCTGATGTGTGGCGTTCGTTTTTGCTTGCCATGCTGCCGTCGTGGGTTCGATCCCGAAGGGTGCATTTCTGTTCTCTGTACTCGCGGATGTTCAAACCTGCCAATTTAATTTATTAAATATAACTTTCTTATTATTTTAAACTTAATTGCCTTCATTTTTATTTATAACATTTATTTAAACTAATTTTTTGGCCTTTTTATCTTATTGTAAATATTATTACTCGTATCCTGACTCAATTCCAAAAAACAATGTAATATATTCTTCAATGTACGTATTGAGGATAAAGGGTCTTAGTGATCTTATTTGGTGTCTCATGAAATCTACTGTCTATGTCTCTGACATTACATTACATTAATATTTTTCTAATTATGTGTGATTTGTTTATTTTAACTAAGGTCAGTTAATTTAAAATTCTTTTTATTTCATTCAAATGTGCATTATAATATGTTACTGTAAAATTAATACGATGAAATTCGCGAAATTCTACAAAATCAGTTGTTTTATAATGGCATCTAACAATTAGATATACTTAAAATATGTAATGTTCCTGAAAAATATCATATTTTGAATATTTTATCTACAAAAATATATATTATTATTTTAATATCCTATAAAAGAAATATTAAAAAATAAAAATTTTATCAATATTTCCTCTCTTTTAAATAAAGAGGGGTGGATTAAGAACCCATATTTAAGTAGATAATTAATTTCTCCAGCAATACATAAAAATAAACAATGAAACTAATTTTCATCTGTTTTTATAAGCTTCTAGGGAGTTAAAAACATACACAAATGAATAAATCTTTACATACAAGGAAAATTATGTGATTTTTCACATAATACAATCATACAATTTTACATAATACTCCTCACATAATACAATCTTTACATACAAGGAAAATTATGGGAATGTTTCGCGTAAAAGAAGTTTCACAAATATGAAATAAATATTTTTCCAAATTCTGTTTAATTTAATCTTCGCCTTCTCTTACAAATCCATAATTCTGATGCAGATTTCTGTTACTTGTGGTTACGAATTGGATCTCCAGTTCCGGGACGTAAAGATATTTCGGTGTCGGGTCGATTCCCTTCCAACCGCCTCCGGCTCTCAAAAGGAAACAAACTACGGGATTCCCCGTCGGAGATTCGTAAGTCGACCGGCAACGATTTGATCATTTCCCAAAGCCTATCATTCTACCGGCACCTCCAGCACAGGTCCGTCAAGTTGCCGTCAGTCTTGTGTTTGTTGGGTATATATATATATATATATATATATATATATATATATATATATATATATATATATGTATATATATTTGTATGTATATATATGTATATATATATGTAATGTATATACATATATACACATATATATATATACACTGAAGTGCCTCTGAATTAGGGATACCTACCTAGTAACGAGTTGGGCCTCCTCTGGCCTTGATAACGGCTGCCACACGACGAGGCATAGATTCAACAAGTTTCTGGAAACGTTCCACATAAATGGCTTGCCAAATATTGGCTAAAGCTGTCCGTAATTCAGTAAGGTTCTTTGGTGCTGTGTGATGGCCTTTCACGCCTTGTTCCAAAACATCCCAAAGATGCTCAATAGGATTTAAGTCTGGGCTTCTAGGTGGCCTTTTCATGACAGAGAAGTCAGAGAAATGCTCATCCAACCAGCCAGTAGCCAACCGGGACTTGTGAGAGGTACAGTTGTCTTGCTGGAAAACTCCAATACCGTGCGGATAACAGAACAGCATAAACGGATGGAGGTGATCACCCAGAAACTCTACGTACCGAATTGCATTGAGGGAGGTTGGTACACGCACAGAAGATCCCAAACTGTGCCACGAAAAAACACCCCAGACCATGATTGAGCCACCATGCCCTTGTACAGTTCCAGCGAGGCATTCAGGATCCATGGCTTCATGAGCTTGACGCCATATTCTCAGCCTCCCGTTGGCGTTAAGTAGTCGGAGTCAAGACTCATCACTCCATGCTACTCGTTTCCAGTCCTCTACACTCCAGTCTCTGTGCTCTCTTGCCCAGGCAAGACTTACAGTCCGATGGCGAGTATAGAGCAATGGCACACTCGTAGCTCGACGGCTCCCGAAACCCATACGGTGAAGCTAGCGTTGCACAGTCCGTTAACTGACTGTACGACTGGCACCGTCATTAAACTGGGTGGTAGTTTGAGCTAATGTTTGACTTCGCTGACTACGTACAATACGGCTGAGCCGTCTCTCACCACGCACTGTCAAGGCTAAGTGTCCTTTGCAGTTTGCCCGATCGCTAGTTTTTTTCCACCATCCATGTATTCTTGGTACACTCTTGACACTGTCGACCTTGAAAATCCTACCTGTCTGACGATTTCGGAAATTGAATGGTCCATGCATCGCGCACCTACGATTTGTCCGCGATCGAAGGCGTCTAAATCAAGCAGTTTACCCATACTGGCAATTCCAACAACTAATTCAGAACAACCACAGTACGTGCTATATATGCAGTTACCACAGCGCCCTCACTTGCGCATACATGTTGCGCAGCGCTACACAATTTGCATAGGCTTTGCTATCCCTAATTCAGTGGCACTTCAGTGTATATATATATATATAATTTAAAATTATGAAAACAATCTTATAAACTGATAATAATTATTTAATTTACTGTGATAATTTTAAAATTCTTTATATTTCATTAATTATATTTATTTTTACATTTATTAAAATCAGTAACTGTTAACTGGTTAATAATCATTTTATCACTTTACTAGTGCAGCCATCTATTGGAAGGAATCAGAATTATTATGTCCCAACAAACCCTTCTCTACGTATGAAAACAGAAAATAAAAATCCTGAGAATTCTTACGTCTGCAAATGCAAGCTGGGCAATCTTGATATTCGACGAAGTCAATTTTGCACCATGGACCTTCACATAAGGGAGTAGGACAACCTGGTGGAAATGAAGTGCAAATAAAAATGAAATGTTAACACATCTAATTCACCATCGACAAACGAAATTAGATTTATACACATGATTCAAAATACACTTATATTAATAAAAAATTAAACACCCTTTTGAAACAGGAATGTTTTTAGATGCAAAAAATGTTTAAAATGAAAATTCTTGTCTCCTATACACCAGGGGCGGCTCCAGCCAAGATTTTTGTGGGGCAACGTCAGGAGGGCAACGTTTTGTGGAGGGGGGCAATATATATATATATATATATATATATATATATATATATATATATATATATATATATATAAGAAATAAACATCGTCTCATTTTAAATTTAAAGTCATTTAGTATTCGGTCTACGATTATATAATTTTAGTTTATGAAAACAAAATTCGCTGGGCTTTTTTGGGAGGGGCAATTGCCCCTATTGCCCCCAACCCCTTGGATCCGCCAGTTCTATACCCATTAAAATAACAGTCTCCCATTTCTAATTTTTGTATGCGTGGTTATTTGCCTAGAATCTTTCTAGATAAACATTTCTATGCAGCAATATCTGTCCTCAAATTTTAACGCCATATGATACTAATCTAGGTCTTATGTTTATCATTTTATAATCAAACATTACAGTAAAAAACAATTTAAAAATTTTCTGAGCAAGGGATTGTAACTTGGTAGCTATAACTGTTTTAAAGATCTTCTGCAAACAACTTTTATTTTATGATTTATATAAATTTTAGCTTGGTTTGAATTTGATATTTAGAATAAAGGAAGATTACAAAAGTACAATTTAATATACATGCAAATAAAAGTAACTTCATCAAAGATGGAATTGAAGTTTCAAAAGAAAGTTGGAAATAGGTAGGGAACTTGACAAATTCTAAAGAATTTTTTTTCTCTTGATCTTTTGCTTCTTTACCATTCAGTTCTCAACATGATGTCTACGAAATGAATTTTAGTATAATTTTTAAAATGCTATTGAAATATTTTTGATAATTCAATTTATTTATCATTATATATATACATATATATACAGGTTGATTATAATTAAAGTTTAAGTTTGAAAACGCTATAAAAAAAGAACCAGTGATGAGAATGACGTCAAATTTAAACGGCATGTTATTGAAGAAGGCGGAAAGCGTATGGCAGAAGAAAAAATTTATTTTCAAATTTTAGCAACAGATGGCGCTGTAAGCGGCAGAATCACGACGAGAAATGAGAAATGATTCGTAAAAAACCGGCTAAGGTGTAAGTTACACATTAAAACGCATTGACAGATTATAATTGTTGAGTAATTTTATTTGCATGACTGTACATATCACATCGAAAGGGACAACTCGGTTTCAAGAGTTTTGCGGCGACATACCGCATAAGAATCATTCATCAAAGAAGTTCGGAAATGTCTCGAGACTGGCGCAAAGCATGTTATGGTGTCCACCGTTGTATGCAAGAAGTTGAAAGCGACAATCAGCGGATTCCGTGTTCCACAACGGATCGCAATGTCTCCGGGGTAATGTTCAGAATGTGTTGCGAAATGCGTTCCTTTAATTCCGCTAAATTTGCAATTAGAGCACGAAACACAACATCTTTGAGATAACCCGTCAGACAGAAGTCACACGGAGTAAGATCAGGTTATCTGGACTGCCAGGCTGTAGGGAAATGACGGCTGATAATTCGAGCATTTCCGAAATGGCGCCTCAGCAGCTGTTTCACGGGATGTGCAATGTGCAGAGGAGCGCCATTTTGCATAAAAATGATTTCATCCACACATCCAAGCTGTTGCAGAGCTGGAATGACGTGGTTGCGCAAAAGAGACGCATAGCGCTGACCAGTGACGGTAGCGGTAACAGGACCGGAAGCACCCGTCTGCTCGAAAAAATATGGCTGTAGGATGAAGGATGCCATAAAGCCGCACCACACCGTGACCTTTTCAGGATGAAGTGGTACGGGGTGCGTCGCCAGTGGATTTTCTGTTGCATATATTGGACAATTCTGGGTATTGACGTGCAGTGTCAGATGGAAATGGGCTTCAACTGTCTACAAAATTTTCCACCGCCAATCCTTATCCACTTCCATGCAATCACGAAATTCTAACGCAAACGTCTACCTTTCTGGCAGCTCAGACGGAAGCAACTCCTGCAAATGGCCAATTTTGTACGGATATCATTGCAGGATGTTTCGTACAATTTTCAGCAACGTGCTCGTAGGCCTGCCCAATGATCGGGCAATTCCTCGTGCACTGCACGGTTGCACACCACCGGTCGACCCCTCCTGTAATGCTGTGGCCACTTCTTCAACTACCGTCGAATGCACTCGTTTTCTCCCTCTACCAGATTCCACATCAAACGAACCTGCCGTTTCGAATTTTTCCATCATTTTCTTGAGACCCACGACAGTCATTGGACCAACGCCTTCTTTTATACCCTTCAGTGTCCTGAACTTTTGCAGAGCTACTCTTCCACAATCATTGTTCTTGTAATACAGCTTTACCACCTTAGCCCGGTCCTGCAGTAAGACAGCCATGGCGAACGTCTGAGACGAGAAGTGAGGAACAGCCGTGTACCTGGCGGTTTTAGAAAACTGAAATGTGTCGTGTGCATGACAGGTATTTAAATTTACATCTTCTGCCGCTTACAGCGCCATCTGTTGTTAACTTTTGAAACTAATTCTTTTCTTCTGCCA